>OX596010.1:37431256-37491059 GCA_951394025.1 Heteromyza rotundicornis
CAGAGTCAATACCAGCCGCTCTAAGATTCACCGCAGATCTGGTTCCCCTTCGATAATCGCCAAAAGCTTTTAAGACACGATTCCGATCGTACGGAGTGTAGAATTTAATTACAATTAAAGAGTTACGGTTGGCTTGCCTAGCTTTAACACGAAATATGTCCCTTATTTGAGGAGACGAAAAGTCAATTGAGAGACAGACAAGATTAAAAATGCTTTTCAGATTCTCTTTATCTAAGTAGGGCACTCCAAAGATCACAGCGTCTGACGAGATATCAACCGATTGTTCACTGATAGTGGTGGTTTTATTGTGGCTTTTTTCCGTATATTCTCTAAGTTGAGTTTTGATTACATCAAGCTCAACACAACGCTCAGCCAGTACACTAAGTTGACTCTCAAGCGAGATAATTTTATTGTCAAGCTCACAGAATTTGTTCTTAATGTAGCTTAATTCAGTTTCAATTTTGCTCAGAAGCCTTTTTTCCACACTCAATATTTCACCCGAGAGTCGCTCTGCCAATTTGTTAGTATGTCGAAGGAGCCTATCTTCCATCTCTTTTAGTTGAGCACCAAATGTTGTTGTTGTTGTTCCCTTTCCACTCGCAAGCTTAGGTGTTAGGGACTCGGAGCGGAGAGAATTCATCTGATGCTGTTGACGCGTTACTCTTGATGCTGGAGGTGTCATCTGCTCAGGAGAAACGACGAAAGCGAGGAGAGACAATGTCGGATTAGGCACCACAGAACCGGTTTTGAGTGAACAGACAAAGTTGAAGTGATTATTTATTTATTTGTTTTTAATTGTTTTTTTAAAAAAGCCAGCACTCAATTGCAAGTTTAATTTGCCACGGCGTAAACTATTAGCAACAAAAATATTAATTAATTATTGCGCGGTCCGCGAATTACAAATGCAGCAAGAAATTGATTGTTTTAATTTATATTTGGCGGAGCTTAAAAAAAAGACGTCCATACACGACTTGTTTGTTGCCATTCTCATCCATTCTCATGTGGTTTCGGAACCTCGGACCATGTCAAAAAGACGTTTCTAAACATTTCCAATCGAATGCAGCAATAAAAAAGACTTGAAAAATGTTTACCTTTTTTTTCGGTGTATGGGAGCCACGCCCAGTTTTTATCCGATTTGGCTGATTCTCGAACTAGATCTCAGTATTCAAGAGAAAAACATGTACCCAAAGTTTCAAGTCGATATCTCCAAAACTGCGACTGCTATCGTGCGGACGGACAGACGGACAGACAGACGGACATCGCTAAATTGACTCCGACGGTGATGCTGATCAAGAATATATATACTTTTCCATACCGGACACGCCTCCTTCTGGGCGTTACAAACGTTGTGTCAAAGTGAGTATACCCTGCCACAGTCAGTGTGGGGGTATAATGAACCACCTTGCCCACATTTATCGAATTTCTCAGGGTATTTTATCAATTTCACATTCTACAGCAAATGTCGAAAGAATTTTTTCAATTCAAAACTTGGTAAAAACCAGGTGCAGAAATCGTCTGCAAGTTGATTCAATTTCTTCGATAAAAAAAACAAAATATTTGTTAAAAGCCCAAAGGCAATGCTGCTATAATATTAAAATGGCAAAACCAATCACTTTTGTAACTATTTGCATTGCAGAAGATGAAAATGCAAATGTTCTTGATTAAATTGTAATACCTCTTACACCAAGAGAAATTTGTCCTCGTTTGAGGAAAAATGGGAGAAAAAATTTCTCTGAGTGTACATATTTATGTACATGCAGTATTAAATGCGTTGAATTGTTATTTTTATACCCCCACACTCACTGTGGCAGGGTATACTAACTTTGTCACAACGTTTGTAACGCCCATAAGGAGGCGTGTCCGGTATGGAAAAGTATATATATTCTTGATCAGTATCACCTCCTGAGTCGATTTAGCGATGTCCGTCTGTCTGTCCGTCCGTCTGTCCGTCCGTCTGTCCGTCCGCACGATAGCAGTCGCAGTTTTGGAGATATCGACTTGAAACTTTTTTTACATGTTTTTCTCGTGAATACTGAGATCAAGTTCGAAAATCAGCCAAATCGGACAAAAACTGGGCGTGGCTCCCATACACCGAAAAAAAAGGTAAACATTTTTCAAGTCTTTTTATACCCCCACACTCACTGTGGCAGGGTATACTCACTTTGTCACAACGTTTGTAACGCCCATAAGGAGGCGTGTCCGGTATGGAAAAGTATATATATTCTTGATCAGTATCACCTCCTGAGTCGATTTAGCGATGTCCTTCTGTCTGTCCGTCTGTCCGTCTGTCCGTCTGTCCGTCTGTCCGTCTGTCCGTCTGTCCGTCTGTCCGTCTGTCCGTCCGCACGATAGCGGTCGCAGTTTTGGAGATATCGACTTGAAACTTTGGGTACATGTTTTTCTCGTGAATACTGAGATCAAGTTCGAGAATCAGCCAAATCGGACAAAAACTGGGAGTGGCTCCCATACACCGAAAAAAAAGGTAAAAATTTTTTATTGTTGTATTCGATTGGAAATGTTTAGAAACGTATTTTTGACATGGTCCGAGGTTCCGAAGCCACATATATAAGGGTCTAAATGGGGTCTTGAGACCAATTTTTTTTTTTTTGTGGATTTAATTTGATATTTTTAGAAATGGATTTTGGACATGGTCCGGGCTCCAAAACCACCTATAATTGGCTCAAAATAGGGTCTTGAGACCACATTTTTATATGTTCGAGGTACTTCTTCCTACTGTGTGGGGGTATTTCAACTTCGGTATAGCCGAAGATAGTCCACTCTCTAGTTTATTGTTGTATTCCATTGGAAATGTTTAGAAACGTATTTTTGACATGGTCCGAGGTTCCGAAGCCACATATATAAGGGTCTAAATGGGGTCCTCAGACCAATTTTTTTTTTTTTTCGGATTTGATTGGAAATTTTTAGAAATGGATTTTGGACATGGTTTGGGCTCCAAAACCACCTATAATTGGCTCAAAATAGGGTCTTGAGACCACATTTTTTTATGTTCGAGGTACTTCTTTCTACTGTGTGGGGGTATTTCAACTTCGGTATAGCCGAAGATAGTCCACTCTCTAGTTTTTATATACACTCGTGATGAATTAATATTGTAAAGTGCCCAATTTTTTTAAACGGACCAAAAATTTTGTTCATAATCAAGGTATAAATGTTCTAGACTAGCATTCGACAGCCCTGACTTAATCCAATAGCCCCTGTGGTCAATAATGAAGCGACAAAAGCGAAACGTTGAAAAAACTCGATATGGCGTCCTAAGCTAAGAAAAAAACAGCGACTCTATCAATGAATAAAGGAGGATACACACAAAGCCAAAGTAGTAAATGTGAATACTTATCAAAATGTAAATAAAATTCATATTTTCATTAAAAAATGCTCAATGGCCCTATTATTTTGTCCAGCTGAATTATGATCAAATTCGCCTCAACTCAGCAAATTTGATTTTTTATGTTTTTTCTGCTTTGTTTGCCTTATTTTTAAATTTACACAGTGCATAGTAGGCATGTAGAATCCCGGGATCCCTAGATCCCGCTTCTTTGTTAGTCCCGAAAATCCCGGGATTAGTCAGTGCAAATCCCGGGATTTTCAAGTTTTATAAGCAATTTTTAAAAAAATGCATTTTATATTGGGAAAAAATTAATCAACTAAATTCTATCTGTTTAGAAAAAATTTATAAATTCAGGAACTTTTTCTATCATGAATAATTTCTTTCTGAATGGTTTAGTTTTAGCAAGGACCATAGTTTTTCATCCAAAAAATGTTGATAAGCATTCAGGAAAAAACTTCGAAAAGTCGGATATTTTTGGAAATTTAATGTGTTTCATTTGATTTTATTGGTTTGGAAAAATTATTTATTTTGTTTTAAGAAAAAAATTAAATAAAATTGGCGAAAGGTTTATTCACACAAAAAAAAAGTCGGTAGATTTAACCGAAAAAGACGGTTAAAAACGCTCCAACCCTTCTTCGTCGGTTAATCTAACCGATGATAAGTGGTTGATTTACTTTAATGATTTGTTGGTTTACAATTTTTAATTGTAAACATACAGCAAAAATTTGTTTCGATACATATTTTTTTTGTAAGAAAATCATTTAAATTTGTTGGCTTACAATTTTTAATTGTAAACATACAACAAAAATTTGTTTCGAAACATATTTTTTTTAATAAGAAAACTTTTTTTCAATGAGATAATTTTTTTCTTCATTTGAAAACAAAGCCCAACAACCAAAAAAAACATATTAAAACACAAAAATATATTCGAAAATGCAAGATTGCATGTTTAAAAAAATAAAAATTAGCTTGAGCGCATAACTGACAAAGCACTTATTTTCCAAAGTAGTATTACAAGCAAAAAAATCTGTTTGGCTCTGCTCAAGCTGCCTCTATAAATCACAACATTCATAACACGATTGGGACTTCTTCTTTCTTTGAGTCCAACGATTCAACTGAAGATGCGCGAATGGTAAATTGCACAAGTTGGTGAACATTCAAATTTACCCAACAATTGCTGTAAAAGAACCTAAAATTTCTGTACAACAACAATTTTTTTTAGGTTAATTCAACTAATTTTTATACCCCCACACTCACTGTGGCAGGGTATACTAACTTTGTCACAACGTTTGTAACGCCCATAAGGAGGCGTGTCCGGTATGGAAAAGTATATATATTCTTGATCAGTATCACCTCCTGAGTCGATTTAGCGATGTCCGTCTGTCTGTCCGTCCGTCTGTCCGTCTGTCCGTCCGCACGATAGCGGTCGCAGTTTTGGAGATATCGACTTGAAACTTTGGGTACATGTTTTTCTCGTGAATACTGAGATCAAGTTCGAGAATCAGCCAAATCGAACAAAAACTGGGCGTGGCTCCCATACACCGAAAAAAAAGGTAAACATTTTTTATTGTTGTATTCGATTGGAAATGTTTAGAAACGTATTTTTGACATGGTCCGAGGTTCCGAAGCCACATATATAAGGGTCTAAATGGGGTCTTGAGACCAATTTTTTTTTTTTTTGTGGATTTAATTGGAAATTTTTAGAAATGGATTTTGGACATGGTCCGGGCTCCAAAACCACCTATAATTGGCTCAAAATAGGGTCTTGAGACCACATTTTGTTATGTTCGAGGTACTTCTTCCTACTGTGTGGGGGTATTTCAGCTTCGGTATAGCCGAAGATAGTCCACTCTCTAGTTTTTACTATTTTTTGTTCTACCGACGAGCTCGGTAAAACAATTTACAATTTTCATACATTTGAAATGCTGTACGTCAACAACTTTTTTCGGTTAATTTTACCGACCTTTTTTTTTCTGTGTTGATATACTCGTACATAAACTATATGAGTTATACATATAAAAATATGCAATACGCACGTGAAGGCAATTTAGGCATATTTTCATTACGTCAACAAATTTAAGCAAAAAATAGTTCCAAACTGTTTGCAAATTAGTAGACTATAAAGCACTCAAATCCATTTTGTTTAAATGGAAATCGGATCAAAAAATACATCGAACATCGTTCGGGACATGAAATACAAATTCCAATTCCGTATATTAAAATGTTCGACCAAATGTTAAAAAAAAATTTTTTATTGCAAAATTAATGTAATTTCGTACCCTCAAAATCTTATGTATCGGAGATTTACCATTACGAAGTTAAAGAGAAAACAAATTTAGTGTAAGAAATTGTTTAATCTATTGCAATTAGCAAACTGATGTATATGCCACATGCTTTTTTGGTGCCACCATCAGGTTTTCGTGAATAACTTTTAGGCCATACAAAGGGGTTCATTAAAAAGGTAATAAAATTTCCTTTTCAATGGTGTATAACTTCAATTACATTCGCTCATTTAACAGGCACAATTGTGTCTTAAAGTGTAATTTTCTGTATTTAGAGATACAGTTTTTTTCTTATATTTTTTTCTCCTAATATCATCAAACACTAGTTTATTATACCCACACACACTACAGTGGCACACTCAAAGAATTATTATGTTTGGAGAACGTTTGCTTCAAATATACTACTTTTGAATACAAACTTAAACGAAAAAACAAACAAAAAACCTTTGCTCCAAATTAAGTCGTTTTGCCGCAAATCCCTATATATATTATAAAATAAAATATATTATAAAACTGAGTGTGTGTCTGTCTGTCTGTCTGTATGTCTGTATGTCTGTTTGTCTGTTTGTCCCTCAATCACGGCTAAACGGCTGTACCGATTCTCTTGAAACTTTCAGGATAAATTCTATAGGTATCGACATGTAACATAGGCTATATGCGGTTGGGATTGGACAAATGGGCGTGGCACCTCCCATACAACACAAAATATGTCTACAAGGTAATTAAGTAACTATTGAATTGAATTTGAATAGAAAAGTGAATAATAAATACGAAATTTAGCACGAAGTTGCATAATAACTTTTCCAAGCTTCATGCCAAATATGAGCATAATTGGACAAGGAGCGTGGCACCGCCCACACAACACGTAACTTAAACTAGAGAGTGGACTATCTTCGGCTATACCGAAGTTGAAATACCCCCACACAGTAGGAAGAAGTACCTCGAACATAAAAAATGTGGTCTCAAGACCCTATTTTGAGCCAATTATAGGTGGTTTTGGAGCCCAAACCATGTCCAAAATCCATTTCTAAAAATTTCCAATCAAATCCGAAAAAAAAAAAAAATTGGTCTGAGGACCCCATTTAGACCCTTATATATGTGGCTTCGGAACCTCGGACCATGTCAAAAATACGTTTCTAAACATTTCCAATGGAATACAACAATAAAAAAGACTTGAAAAATTTTTACCTTTTTTTTCGGTGTATGGAGCCACGCCCAGTTTTTGTCCGATTTGGCTGATTCTCGAACTTGATCTCAGTATTCACGAGAAAAACATGTAAAAAAAGTTTGAAGTCGATATCTCCAAAACTGCGACTGCTATCGTGCGGACGGACAGACGGACAGACGGACAGACGGACATCGCTAAATCGACTCAGGAGGTGATACTGATCAAGAATATATATACTTTTCCATACCGGACACGCCTCCTTATGGGCGTTACAAACGTTGTGACAAAGTTAGTATACCCTGCCACAGTGAGTGTGGGGGTATAATAACAGCTAATTAAGCAACTATTGGATATATTTTAGTGAAATTTGGAATGGAGTTGTACTGCTATGTATCGAAAATGGGAATAATTGGACAAGGGGCGTGGCACCGCCCACACAACACGTAACTTAAATAACAGCTAATTAAGCAACTATTGGATATATTTTAGTGAAATTTGGAATGGAGTTGTACTGCTATGTGTCGAAAATGGGAATAATTGAACAAGGGGCGTGGCACCGCCCACACAACACGTAACTTAAATAACAGCTAATTAAGCAACTATTGGATATATTTTAATGAAATTTGGAATGGAGCTATATAGTATGTTTTCCCAGCTATTTGTCGAATATGGGAATACTTGGACAAAGGGGCGTGGCACCTCCCACACACCACATAACTTAAATACCAGCTAATTAAGCAACTATTGGATATATTTTAGTGAAATTTGGAATGGAGTTGTACTGCTATGTGTCGAAAATGGGAATAATTGGACAAGGGGCGTGGCACCGCCCACACAACACGTAACTTAAATAACAGCTAATTAGGCAACTATTGGATATATTTTAATGAAATTTGGAATGGAGCTGTATAGTATGTTTTCTCAGCTATGTGTCGAATATGGGAATAATTGGACAAAGGGGCGTGGCACCTCCCACACAACACATAACTTAAATACCAGCTAATTAAGAAACGATTGAATATATTCTAATGAAATTTAGCATGAAGTTGTACAGTATGTTTTCCCAGCTATGTGTCGAATATGGGAATAATTGGACAAAGGGGCGTGGCACCTCCCACACAACACATAACTTAAATACCAGCTAATTAAGCAACGATTGAATATATTCTAATTAAATTTAGCATGGAGTTGTACAGTATGTTTTCCCAGCTATGTGTCGAATATGGGAATAATTGGACAAAGGGGCGTGGCACCTCCCACACAACACATAACTTAAATACGAGCTAATTAAGCAACTATTGGATATATTTTAGTGAAATTTGGAATGGAGTTGTACTGCTATGTGTCGAATATGGGAATAAGTGGACAAGGGGCGTGGCACCGCCCATACAATTTTCTACCCCATATCACGGCTTTACTGATTTTATTGAAATTTTAAGGTAAAATTGTGTTAGTAATGGAATTTGCAATAAGACATAAGAGGTTGGATTTGGACAACGGGGCGTGGAACCTCCCATACAACAAAAAATATTATTAAAAAGTAACTTAGTAACTATCGAATATTAAGTGGTCCATGCCACCAACTGCGCCCATGCTCATTTTTTGGGTGAATCATACCGGGTGGGATTACAACTGCCACCAATTGTGTCCTTGGACTTTTTTTGGCTGAATCATACCGGGTGGGATTACAGCTGCCACCAAGTGCGTCCTTGGACATTTTTTGGGTGGCTCATGCCGGGTGGGATTACAACCTGGCACCAAGTGCTTCCTTGGACTTTTTTTGGCTGAATTATACCGGGTGGGATAACAACTGCCACCAATTGCGTCCTTGGACATTTTTTGGGTGGATCATGCCGGGTTGGATTACAACTGCCACCAAGTGCGTCCTTGGACTTTTTTTGGCTGAATTATACCGGGTGCACCCAGAGAAATCTTCATGTATTTTAATTAACACGATTCATGTTATATTTACATGAAAAACATTTGTACGCAAAACAAAAACAATTCCATGGAACAATTCCAAAAAACTACAACTACATTGACAAAAATCGAAGCAAAACTCACACATTTACACAAATGAGAAATTTTTTTTTCGAAAATTAAAATATATTCGACCATTCTGTCAATTGGAAAATTTGAAAATAAACAGAAGAAATTTTTGAATTTCAAAACAAATTTGTTTTTGGTGACCTGAACGAAAGAAGCTCAGTGGCACAGCGTGTAGATGCGGAACTTACAAACTTTAGTTCCCGTGTTCGAATCTCATCTGAGTTGAAAAAAGTTTTTTTAAATACAAATTTTTAGATTTCAAATTCAGTTTGGTCTTTGGACGACATGAATCTATGAAGCGCAGTAGTACAGAGGGTAAAGTGATGAACTCAAGATCCGAAGGTCCGGTGTTCAAATCCAGTTCAGTGTGAAAAGGTATCTATTTGAAATGGTAATGTTAATTTGAAAATAAGTTAAAGAATGGTAAATAAGTTACTTGGAGGAACTGTGGTTTACAATTTTATAAAATTAAATTAAAAAAACTTTTTCCCGGACGGGGGTTCGATCCCCGTACTTCCGTTTATGAGGCCGGCTGCCTAACCCCTGAGCTACCGACAATGACTTCAATGAACGCATATTTACCAGTTTTCCCAGTTTAATGACAAACCTCTTCACATGTACACGTACACATATATGAGAGTGGCATTTTGAACAATAGCATTTTGTTAAAACAACCTGAAAGATCGGTTTGAAAAATATTTACCACAAAATTGGTTAAAAATTGGTTAATTTAACACGATTTTTTCTCTGGGTGTGGGATTACAGCTGCCACCAAGTACGTCCTTGGACTTTTTTTGGGTGATTCCTACCGGGTGGGATTACAACTGGCACCAAGTTTCACGGGGGAATAAACCATCAACTACAGCGCCATTGAAATTGTCGCAAATTCCTATATATATTTATTTTAAAAATTTAATCAACCCGTGCAACGCCGGGTATGTAAGAGCTAGTATATTATAAAACTGAGTGTGTGTCTGTCTGTCTGTTTGTCCCTCAATCACGGCTAAACGGCTTTACCGATTCTCTTGAAACTTTCAGGATAAATTCTATAGGTATCGACATGTAACATAGGCTATATGCGGTTGGGATTGGACAAATGGGCGTGGCACCTCCCATACAACACAAAATATGTCTACAAGGTAATTTAGTAACTATTGAATTGAATTTGAATTGAATATTGAATAATAAATACGAAATTTATCACGAAGTTGCATAATAACTTTTCCAAGCTTTATGCCAAATATGAGCATAATTGGACAAGGGGCGTGGCACCGCCCACACAACACATAACTTAAATACCAGCTAATTAAGCAACTAATGGATATATTTTAGTGAAATTTGGAATGGAGTTGTACTGCTATGTGTCGAATATGGGAATAATTGTACAAGGGGCGTGGCACCGCCCATACAATTTTCTACCCCATATCACGGCTTTACTGATTTTATTGAAATTGTAAGGTAAAATTGTGTTGGTAATGGAATTTGCAATAGGATATAAGAGGTTGGATTTGGACAACGGGGCGTGGCACCTCCCATACAACAAAAAATATTATTAAAAAGTAACTTAGTAACTATCGAATATTAAGTGGTCCATGCCATCAACCCCTTGCACATTTTTTGGGTTAATCATACCGGGTGGGATTACAACTGGAACCTAATGCTTCCTGGGACATTTTTTTGGTGGATCATGCCGGGTTGGATTACAACTGCCACCAAGTGCGTCCTTGGACTTTTTTTTGGCTGAATCATACCGGGTGGGATTACAGCTGCCACCAAGTGCGTCCTTGGACTTTTTTGGGTGATTCCTACCGGGTGGGATTACAACTGGCACCAAGTTTCACGGGGGGAATAAACCATCAACTACAGCGCCATTGAAGTTGTCGCAAATTCCTATATATATTTATTTTAAAATTTTATACAACCCGTGCAACGCCGGGTATGTAACAGCTAGTAATAAATAAATTTGCAACAATTCAAAAACGTTTCCAATAAAAGTATTGCATTTAACTTTTATTGGAAACGTTTTTAAATTGCTGCAAATTAAAAACTAATTTCTAATAAACGTTTAAACGAATTCGATATAAGTTTTGTTTTTATCGACCAGTAGCTCAGTGGCACAGCGTGTATGTGCGTAACTTATAAACCTTACGTCCCGCGTTCGAATCCTGGCTGAGCTGTACATTTTTTTTATACCCCCACACTCACTGTGGCAGGGTATACTCACTTTGTCACAACGTTTGTAACGCCCATAAGGAGGCGTGTCCGGTATGGAAAAGTATATATATTCTTGATCAGTATCACCTCCTGAGTCGATTTAGCGATGTCCGTCTGTCTGTCCGTCTGTCCGTCTGTCCGTCCGCACGATAGCGGTCGCAGTTTTGGAGATATCGACTTGAAACTTTGGGTACATGTTTTTCTCGTGAATACTGAGATCAAGTTCGAGAATCAGCCAAATCGGACAAAAACTGGGCGTGGCTCCCATACACCGAAAAAAAAGGTAAAAATTTTGTATTGTTGTATTCGATTGGAAATGTTTAGAAACGTATTTTTGACATGGTCCGAGGTTCCGAAGCCACATATATAAGGGTCTAAATGGGGTCTTGAGACCAATTTTTTTTTTTTGTGGATTTAATTGGAAATTTTTAGAAATGAATTTTGGACATGGTCCGGGCTCCAAAACCACCTATAATTAGCTCAAAATAGGGTCTTGAGACCACATTTTTATATGTTCGAGGTACTTCTTCCTACTGTGTGGGGGTATTTCAACTTCGGTATAGCCGAAGATAGTCCACTCTCTAGTTTTTCGTTACTTAAACGTTGGTTGCAAACGAAACAACAAACGAAGTGTGTTTGTCTAATTTTTCGTTTCTTACGAACGAAAAAATTCTTTGAGTGCATGATATATTAACTTTGAAACAACGTTTGTAACGCCCATAAGAATTCGTGTCCGGTATGGAAAAGTATATATATTATTGATCAGCATCGAAAACTGATTTAGCTATGACTGTCTGTCCGCACTATTGCGGTAACATATTTAGAGAAATTGAGTTGAAATGTTGGGTACACGTTTTCCTCCTCAAAACTGAGACCAAGATAAAATTTTCCAAATCTTTTTAAAATTTCTTTATTTCTCTATTCGAAGTTTGGGGGTATTCCCACTCAGTTGTTTGTAAGTAGAATTATTACTTGTTAATTACCTTTATTTTGATGCCATCAGTTGTCATGATAGGACACATAACTATATATTCAAAATATAAAAAAGGAGTAAAAAACAAGTTTTTTAAAATATAACCCTTTAACCGACTAAAAAGCAGAAAATAAATTTCCTTTAAATTAACTTCCGCAATTTCGATTTAAAATTAATGGTTTTTGGCTACTTTCTTCCTAATATCATTGCAGATTTTGAAATCGCCAAAAACCCTTAATTTTAAATTCAAATTGCGGGAATTTATTTGCTGCTTTTTGGTCGGTTAAAGGGTTACATTTTAAAAAACTTGTTTTTTACTCTTTTTTATTTTTAGTTTTCCTTTTTTTATACCCCCACACTCACTGTGGCAGGGTATACTAACTTTGTCACAACGTTTGTAACGCCCATAAGGAGGCGTGTCCGGTATGGAAAAGTATATATATTCTTGATCAGTATCACCTCCTGAGTCGATTTAGCGATGTCCGTCTGTCTGTCCGTCCGTCTGTCCGTCTGTCCGTCCGCACGATAGCAGTCGCAGTTTTGGAGATATCGACTTGAAACTTTTTTTACATGTTTTTCTCGTGAATACTGAGATCAAGTTCGAAAATCAGCCAAATCGGACAAAAACTGGGCGTGGCTCCCATACACCGAAAAAAAAAGTAAAAATTTTTCAAGTCTTTTTTATTGTTGGTCCGAGGTTCCGAAGCCACATATATAAGGGTCTAAATGGGGTCCTCAGACCAATTTTTTTTTTTTTTCGGATTTGATTGGAAATTTTTAGAAATGGATTTTGGACATGGTTTGGGCTCCAAAACCACCTATAATTGGCTCAAAATAGGGTCTTGAGACCACATTTTTTTATGTTCGAGGTACTTCTTCCTACTGTGTGGGGGTATTTCAACTTCGGTATAGCCGAAGATAGTCCACTCTCTAGTTTTTTTTTAATTTTTTCACAATTAACAACAATAATCCACATTCGTAAATTTATAAACATTGAAACAAAAAACTCTCTTTAGGACAATAATTTTTAGATTTTAGAGAGAAAACCAATTGGAAATTTTTTCCATACAAATCATGCTGCATTTATTTTTAAAATGTATGCGATAATATAGAAGTAGTCAAAACTTCGAAATATGTATGTCGGTTACTTAAATTTTGTTTTTAATAACTATTTTCTATATTCAATATGTATGGTACTCAACGTTACCGTTGTGCGACTTGAGTGCCAATTTGACACCTTTTTGACTGAATTGAAACCATGATACCACTTTTTCAATAAGACAAAATTTGCCACTTTTTAGCGATTTTGTGCGACTTTTTCCCCTTTTTATACCCTACACCTCATGAGGTATGGGTATATTCACTTTCGTCTGACGTTTGTAACACCAAGAAGGAGACGTGTTCGGTATGTAAAAGTATGTATATTCTTGATCAGCGTCACCTCCTGAGTTGATTTAGCCCTATCCGTCTGTCCGTCCCCTTTTCTTGTAAACACGATTGCAGGAGCTAGAAGAAAGCTAGGGATCCCAAGTTTTGTATTTATCCTTCTTATGCCCTAGAAGGAGTTGGTATTGAAAATGGGCGGAATCGGTCGACTGCCACGCCTACCTCCCTATCTGTCTGTCCTCTTTTCTTGTAAACACGATTGCAGGAGCTAGAAGAAAGCTAGGGATCCCAAATTTTGGATTTTTACTTTTTAGGCCCTAGAAGGTGTTGGAATTGCAAATGGGCGAAATCGGTTACTCCCATATAAGTAAAAATCGTGTTTTTACCGAAATTTTAAGATTTTATCAAAACAGTATGAAATTTTGTATAGTGGGGTTTTCGGGGTCGCTGATTTCGAATTTGATGTCGGAATTTAAAAGTTCAAGATGGCGGAACCAATATGGCGGCCGAAATTTTAAGATTTCAACCAAACAGTATGAAATTTTGTATAGGGGGTTTTTGGAGTCGCTGATTTCGAATTTGATGTCGCATTTTCAAAATTCAAGATGGCTTGCCCGCTGAAACTTACTCACTTGTTTTTGATTAACATTGGAAGCACATTGGCAAGCACATTGGCAAGCACATTAATGTTAGAGAAATCTAAAATCTATTCTTCAAATAGTAAACAGAGAGTACTTACTTTGCTCCAAACTTCAGTAGCAAAATGTACAGCACTACACAAGAACACACAAATTTAGGAAAACCTTGAAAGTGTACTTGTATTGTTTTTGTATATTCTACACAAATACACACAAGTACACTCTCCAGTTTTGTGATTAAAAATTTTCCTGAATTTTGAGTATTTTTTGAAAAATGTAATTTTGAGCAAAAAATTACAAAATTTCATGATTTTCATAAAAATTTTTAATTTGTTTCTCTTCGTGCAAATACTATTGCTTTTATATTATCAAAATCTTTAACAATTATATAAAAACTTCTACGTTTATTCCAGATTCAATTGCCACTTTTCGTGAGGATGCGACAAGTTCTGTGCGTTTTCTGTGGTGCTAGATTATATATTATATATTAATTGCCGGCAATAAAGATCAACCTGACGGCTTACAACCTCTATGTGGATATTGTTTATTACCAAACGAAAAAAGTCAAGCTTAGAAAATATCAAGAAACTGCGGATTCGCGAACGTTTAGTTAGGATACGATGTAGAACTTGATAATGAGACTTCCGCGCATTTTGTATTATCACTTTGTCAAGAAGCTTCGAAGTCAAATTCAAAAATCGAATCATTAACTTCACCGACGCTTGTGGGATTGACTTACGTTATTGACTTGCAAGTAGATTCACTACATTGTATGATATTATGAATAAGAAGCCTCCTTTACCGCTGTCGGTATTTATTGGCACTCCACTCAACCAGACAAATAGCAGCAATAGTAGCAGTCGAGGTACCTCGATGTGTTTCCCAATGACGGCGGGAAAAAATGAAAAACCACGTGACCACCAGGGTGGAACCAGTTTGTGCGGTTGCCAAAAGGCTCCCAAATCGCATTGTATATCGGCGACTGGTGAGTACAAACAATCTATTTGTTTATTCTGCACCAAAAGGCCACCTATCGAAATTTTCTTCTTCGAATTTCATATTGGACTGATGGTAAATTTGGTAAATTATAAAATCCTTTCTAATATCAATCTAGCCTACCACTGGGGCTTTCGATCCCGGTCCATTTTTAGTCCCGAAAGTAACGGGATAGTTTTTTTTCATAATCCCGGAATTTTTGGGAAAAAAAACAACTTTTTATACCCTACACCTCATGAGGTATGGGTATATTCACTTTGGTCTGATGTTTGTAACACCAAGAAGGAGACGTGTCCGGTATGGAAAACTATATATACTGTTGTTGATGAAATACAACTTTACTTGATTATACTTCTTAATACTTTGTTTGTATAATTCTTATGTGTTTTGAAATATTGTTCTGTATTGAATTTTGTATTGGAAAATATCTTTCACTTGCTTTTCAATTTCATACAATAAAGACATAATATCAATTTATCAATAGGCTATGGGCCTCAGCGAAGGAAGGAAAAAGATTTGCAAGTGGTATGGCTTCGTCAATAGCGAGAATTCCATTGTTGAATGGGAAAAATTATACAACATGGAAAATGCAAATGGAGGCGTTATTGCATAAGGGCAGATTGTTGCGTATCGTTTGCGGTAAAGAGCAAAGGCCAACAGATATTGATCTAACGGCAGCGGCAACTCTTGTGGAAATTTCTGAGCATGAAAGAAGACTTACTGAACAGCTCGAATATGACGATAGAGATTTGCCGAAATGGCTATATTTGCAAGAAACGTATGATCGAAAATCTACGAGACGCAAAGGCGAATGCTACCGTAAATTTTTGAATTCAAGAATGAGCGAGGGTCAGTTGATCGCACATTATCTGGTAGAATTGGATATATTTGCCTGACTGAGATGGATGTCAATATGGACCTTTTTTTCGTTATATGAGAGCCATGCCCAGCTTTTGTCCGATTTGGCTGATTCTCGAACTTGCTCTTACAAAAAAAAACATGTTCCCAAAGTTTCAAGTCGATATCTCCAAAACTGCGACCGCTATCGTGCGGACAGACAGGCGGACAGACAGACGGACAGAGGCGCACCCAAGGGGGGGTTTTGGCAGATAAATGTTTTTTAATTTGATTGGTAAAAATATATTAATGAAACAAAAAACAGTTAAAAAAATCCGTAAAAGTTTAAAATGGACAAATGATGATGAGCTTCATGTATTTTTCACCACGTTACATTAAAAAATTGCCAACATCCTTATATACTACGACTAAAACAAAAATTGAGTATAGGCCTTTATTAGTCTTTTGATCCGAAAATTATAAAAAGCTATATTTGACCATCTTGCAAGAGTTCCACTTTCAAAAAAATAAATTTTTATATCAAACTACAAGTCATTTTTTGATTCGATTTCAAATCAAAAAATGCATTTCAAATCTAGGACCACACAGTGAGGCTCCGGGAACCTTTCGGGTGAGATGCCTACAACATTTTCATGAAACTCTACACTAGTTATGTATGCCGAGTATTGGAGGTGGATTCAAATAAAAAGTAAGCCAGCGCTAGCAAGTGGGTTCAAGTTTTTGTAACTTGCTATTTTTTTTTCATTGGGTATGCTTTGCCTTTGAATTTAGTGTGTAATTTGTATTATTAAGTATTCTTTTTTTCTCTATAATTAGCGTTTACTGATATCACCATGTAATCATTTTTGGCCTTAGATGGCTTTGGATTATAAAATAATAAATGAAATGAAATTATAAAAAGTATTGACATGGCTATATTTGCCCTTCTTGCAAGAGTTCAAATTTCAAATCTAAAAAATCCATTTTTGTATCAAACTACATATCATTTTTTGATTCGATTTCAAATAAAAAAAATGTATTTAAAATCTAAGACCACACAGTGTGGGCCATTTTTTCGTGTAATAAAACAATTTTTGATTAGATCCGACGCCTTCAATTCTTAAATATTTATTCGTGTCTCCCTGTTTTTCTGGATCAATTCTTCAAACAGTTTAAATCGCATGCTTTGATATTGCATTTTTCCCATGTAAAAATTTTGTTTCAAAAAAAGCCGATTTAATTAGATTTATACAAACATTATTTTCCGAAAACTCAGTATTATAATCAGCTGACGACTAAACCTTATCTTCTAGCTACAGTGGTATTCATAAGTATTAAGTTGCTGACAACACCAAGTTATTTTTTCTTCACCAAAGACAAAGAAGATGATGAAATGGAGAAGCGTCGTTGTGAAATTCAAGGTTCCTGGAAGCTTCTCCTTATTTCTTTATTAATATGGAATTTTCCAGAACCTTCTATGTAGATTCTTTATGTATATTGTAATTCGCTGACACCATTAAAAACATGTAAACTTTTTACGATAGGATGTAAACTCATCACGCTAGACTAGAAACATTGTCTGAAAAAATTCATAATATGGAGGCAAAAACGCATGAGAGTTCAATTTTCTGCTAAAAAATATGTTCATTGTAGAGAAAAATTCACATCCTATTCAATGTGTCGAACGGTGTAATAGAAGTAAAAAGTTTTTTTTGCCTTCAGTTGCATAAAAAAAACTTACATACGTTTTTCTTTTTATAAAAAAAAAGTATTTTAAAAATCCTGACGACGGGATGCAAGAAAGAAAGCAAGGGATTGCCAAAACCTTTCGGGATTAAATTCTCTGGCTGGTACCTATACTCACTAGCAACTAACTTATCCAATTCAAAGTAGTTAATAAATTTAGTAAGAATATCAATATAATAATTTTCTAAATTAAACAAGTTTTAAACCCCCCCCCCCCCCCCAAAAAAAATTCTGGGTGCGCCACTGCTGACCAAGAATATACACTGCACGAAGTAATGATAAGACGAACATCAAAATGTTAAAAATCTTTTATTGCATTACTGCTACAGGGGATATTTATTGCCAAATATTAAGTTGTACTAACAATTAATTAAATTAACTTAAAGAAGACTAAATTCATGCACTCAAATATTTTTGATAAATAAATAAAAATCATTTCATACGAACAAATGATAAGACCAAACTATAAAAATTTCGGAAATATTATAAATATTATTTTTGTTAAATTGTTAGTAGTTAGTATATGAACCCTTTTGAATTATAGCATGTTGAAGACGCCGTGGCATTGAGTTAATTAAAGACTTAATACAATTTTCTTTAATTTTGTTCCATTCAGCAGTAATGGCACTTTTAAGGCATTTTACATTGTCAAATACTTGATGAAGTTCTTTTGAGTTTGGGTGACGAAACGGCCGCAGACGAGTGGAGATAATGCTGTAATTCATTCATCCAAGGCAACAAAACGGTTCTTGAGTACGCGGAACATACCTGTTTTTTGCTGGCCCGCTTGCAGCCCCGGTCTAAACCCCATTGGGAACATGTGGGCAATATTATCCAAGTGGATTTTCAAGAATGGGAGACAATTTGACAATGTAAAATGCCTTAAAAGTGCCATTACTGCTGAATGGAACAAAATTGAAGAAAATGTTATTAAGTCTTTAATTAACTCAATGCCACGGCGTCTTCAACATGCTATAATTCAAAGGGTTCATATACTAACTACTAACAATTTAACAAAAATAATATTTATAATATTTCCGAAATTTTTATAGTTTGGTCTTATCATTTGTTCGTATGAAATGATTTTTATTTATTTATCAAAAATATTTGAGTGCATGAATTTAGTCTTCTTTAAGTTAATTTAATTAATTGTTAGTACAACTTAATATTTGGCAATAAATATGCCCTGTATCAGTAATACAATAAAAGATTTTTAACATTTTGATTTTTAACATTTTGATTATCATTACTTCGTGCAGTGTACATACTTTTCCACACCAGGCGTGTCCTTATGGGCGTTACAAACGTTGTGTCAAAGTTAGTATACCATGCCACAGTGTGTGGGGGTATAACCAGGAAGATCTAAGTTTGAATCAAAGAGTGAAGAATTCGTGAAAAATAAGACTTGGGAATTAGTAGATTTACCTGAAGGAAGAAAAGCAATTCGACTGAAAAAAGAAAAGCGAGACTGGTTACACAAGGATATTCGCAGAAATATGGTATCGATTACATAGATACGTTTGCACCTGTTGTACATCTTGTATATGCCCTAGCTGTTAAACATGATCTGAAGTTGCGGCAGTTAGATGTGTCGACAGCGTTCTTGAATGGAGATTTAGAAGAGCAAATTTATATGCAGCAGCCTGAAGGATATGTTGCAGAAAATACAAAAGATAAAGTATTCCGCTTACACAAGGCCATATATGGCTTGAAGCAGGCTTGAAGTTGCGCTTGCGGAAGCAGCGAAGGAGGCGCGTTACTTGAGCTACCTATTAGATGAGCTTGGATATGCAACGCCGCCACCAGTTGTGCTATATTCTGATTCGTAAAGTGAACAGCAAATGGCGATTTCTGGCGGGCATCACTGCAGAACGAAGCATATTGATTATAAATATCATTTAATTCGAGATGCTGTGAACAATGGTCAAATTCGAATCGAATACCTACCGAAGATACCAGCTGATGTTCTTACTAAGCCACTTGTGAAGGTCAAACATGAGAATTTTATCAAGGCAATGGGTATTAATCAAACCAAGTAGTCAAAGTTGAGGAGGCGTGTGGATGAAATACAACTTTACTTGATTATCTTGTTAATACTTTGTTTGTATAATTCTTATATGTTTTGAAATATTGTTCTGTATTGAATTTTGTATTGGAAAATATTTTTCACTTGCTTTTCAATTTCATACAATAAAGACATAATATCAATTTATCAATAACTCTTGATCAGCGTCACCTCCTGAGTTGATTTAGCCCTATCCGTCTGTTCGTCCTCTTTTCTTGCAAACACGATTGCAGGAGCTAGAAGAAAGATAGGGATCCCAAATTTTGTATTTGTCCTTCTTAGGCCCTAGAAAATGGGCGAAATCTGTTGACTGCCACGCCTACCTCCCATATTAGTGAAAATCGTGTTTGTACCGAAATTTAAAGATTTCATCAAAACAGTTTGAAATTTTGTATAGTGGGGTTTTCGGGGTCGCTGATTTCGAATTTGATGCCGCATTTTAAAAATTCAAGATGGCGGATCCAATATGGCCCAGTAGGTGTAGGGTATATATAAGTTATTCACTTGTTTTTGTTTAAGATTGGATATTTATTGGATCATATAAAAGTTAGTAAATTGATCTAACAATGATTTCAATGATTGTCAAAATTCACTAAATTCATTTTTATTACTTTATCAATTTTAACTTTGTTTTTGAAATTGAAATACCTTAAAAAATTCAGTTTTATAACCATAACAGGGACGTAACCAGGTGGGGGAGGGTTTGGGGTATACAAATAATACAAACAAATTATGAAATTAAACAGAACTGGAGAGAAACTTCGGAATATATTTTTTAATTGAAAACTTTTGTGTAATAAAAAGAATATGACGTTAAATCATTCATAAAGGTTTTTCTCAATTACATATCCACTGTCGTATAAAAAGACATCAAAAAAGATACATATTTGAATAATACAGTTAAATAATACGTTAAATCATTCATAAAGGTTTTTCTCAATTACATATCCACTGTCGTATAAAAAGACATCAAAAAAGATACATATTTGAATAATACAGTTGAGCCCGCTTTAGTGAAACCCGTTTAATTGAAAACCCCGCTTAAATGAAACAAAAATTGAATCCCTATGATTTTTGTTTGCCTGTTCCAAGTAAACATTTAGGTTTGATACCGACTTGAGAACGACTCGGTATTAAATGTTGTTCTCTAATGTCGAACGTTTGAAAACGATTCGATACCGACTCGAGAATCATAGTGTTCTCAATAAAAAGGGGAGTTAGTTCTCGAGTCGGTTTCAAACGTTAATTCTCAAATCGTATTCAAATAAAACTAGAGAGTGGACTATCTTCGGCTATACCGAAGTTGAAATACCCCCACACAGTAGGAGTGTATAAGTACTAGGGATGTCAATTTTCGAGACTTTTGCCAATCCCGGAATTTTCGGAATTGAAAAATGCAATCCCGGAATCCCGGGATTAGTCCCGGGATTTGAATTTTTTTCAATTCAACCAAAATTCAGTAAAAAAATGTTATATTAAATCGAATTGAATTGCTTTTAATATACCCATAATATAATATTTTGGAAATTGCGCATATAATCTAACAATATTCAAGGTTTTTATTGGATTTTTTTAAATTGAATTTATCACACCTATGATTTGGAATATTAGAAAATAGTTTGAATAACTTTAAAATATGTAGAATAAAATACTAATTGGAATGGATTTGGTCTTTGGAATCTTGGGTTTCCGGTCAGAATAAGATCATTTTAAAAATGTGTCGTTTCATCCACATTTCTCGAAAAACTCTTGACCTGAGCATTTTGTCGAACATTTTAATATACGGAATTGGAATTTGTATTTCCTGTCCGGAACGATGTTCGATGCATTTTTTAATTCGATTTCCATTTAAACAAAATGGATTTGAGTGCTTTATAGTCTATTAATTTGCAAACAGTTTGGAACTATTTTTTGCTTAAATTTGTTGACGTAATGAAAATATGCCTAAATTGCCTTCACGCATTGGTAGAAGTTTCTGCAATGCGTATTGCATATTTGTATATGTATAACTCATATAGTTTATGTACGAGTATATCAATAAACCTTTCGCCAATTTTATTTAATTTTTTTCTTTAAAACAAAATAAATAATTTTTCCTAACCAATTAATCAAATGAAGCACATTAAATTTCCAAAAATATCCGACTTTTCGAAGTTTTTTCCTGAATGCTTATCCACATTTTTTGGATGCAAAACTATGGTCCTTGCTAAAACTAAACCATTCAGAAAGAAATTATTCATGATAGAAAAAGCTCCTGAATTTATAAATTTTTTCTAAACCGATAGAATTTAATTGATAATTTTTTCCCAATATAAAAATATTTTTTAAAAAATTGCTCATAAAACTTGTCATGAAAATCCCGGGATTAGTCAGTGCGAATCCCGGGATGACATGCGTAATAAGTACCTCGAACTAGAGACCGACCGAAAATCGGTTTTTGGAAAACTATATACAGGGTGTAACAGTCGTGATTGGCCAAAAGGTAGGAATCGATTGGGGACCCAAAAATATGAAGAAAATGTTATGTGCACTTATGGCGAATTCGCCATCCACTTCATTTTAAAAATCAGACAACTTTTTCAATGATAAAAATTTTCCTTTTCAGGTTTTTGTGAATAACTTCTCAACCATATAAGGTAGAAATGGCGCATTGGAAAGGTAATAAAATTACCTTTTAAACTGTGTATAGTTCAAATTTACATTTCTATTTTCAAAGGCGCTATTGTGTTTCAAAATGTAATTTTCTCAATTTTAAAAACTAAGTTTGACCTTAATAATTTTTTTTTCTATTATCACCCTATTAACACTAGTTTCTTTTTAAATATAATTATTGCTTGTGAAATTTCCTTTTTTTTGATACTATGGTTTGTCATAATATGACACTTCGGGGTTTGTGAAAAAAGAAAACTCTTCTTAAATACGCACTAAATTCATGCATTTTTACAAAAAAAGTCATAAACAATTTTTTTTCAATTTGAATTTAAGAGATTTTTTTATATTTCAAATAAAATTCTTTCTTTCCGTAATTTAAAGTAAATTACATTTTCAAATTTTTTTGATAATTAACAAAATATTTTCTATTATTAGTAAATCTTTAAGTATCATACTATAACAAACCATGGTATCAAAAAAAAAAGGAAATTTCACAAGCAATAATTCTATTTCAAAATAAGCTAATGTTAATCTGGTGAAATTAGGAGAACAAAAAATATTAAGTCAAACTTTAGGTCATAAAATAAAGAAGATTCCACTTTGAAACACAACTGTTGTGTCAAAAAAACGAATGTAAATTAGAACTATACACAGTTAAAAAGGAAATTTTATTACCTTTCCAATGTCCCTAAGAAATCGTATATCTTATATGGTTGAGAAGTTATTCACAAAAACTTCAAAACAAAAATTTGTATCACTAAAAAAGTTGTCTGATTTTTAAAATGAAGTGGGTGGCAAATTCGCCATAAGTGCACAAAACATTTTCTTCATATTTTTGGGTCCCTAATCTTGTGGCCAATCTCGACTGTTACACCCTGTATATTCTTGATCAGCGTCACCTCTTGAGTTTTTTAAGCCTTATCCGTCAGTCTGTCTGTCCGCCTGTCCGTCCTCTTTTCTTGTAAACACGATTACATGAGCTAGAAGAAAGCTAGGGAACCCAAATTTTGGATTTATCCTTTTTTGGCCCTTGAAGGAGTTGGTACTGAAAATGGGCGGCATCGGTCGACTGCTATGCCTACCTCCGATATAAGTAAAAATCGTGTTTTCGCTTATATTCCGTTTAAATAATTCCAAACTTGGTATCAAGGGGTTTTTGGGGTCGTTGATTTCGAATTTGATGCCAAAATTTCAAAATCCAAGATGGCGGATCCAATATAGCGGCCGAAACTTACTCACTTGTTTTATAATAACATTAGTCGAAAAAAAAAATAAACGTGTTGCTGAGGACGCCATCACACTGTGATGTGTCTCAATTAAGGCATTCAATCCCGAAGTGTTTTTGAAAATCCCGGGATTTGAAATAACAATCCCGGGATCCAGGGATTTGTTCGGGATTTTTGGGATTTTCCAATTAAATACAATAGTTAATATAAAATTAAAGAAAAAATTGTTGCTGTTAAGTTTAATTAGACAAAGAAAACATATTTAATAAATATAACATTACACAAAACAAATAATATTTAAATAAATATAGTCAAACAAAAAGTAATTGTTTTTAAATTAGATTGATCGAACAAATTATTTTTTTTGCACGGTGAATCCGAATATAATCATAAAATTCAACCAGCTCCATTTCATGCTATACACGAAAAAATTACTTTCAGTAATTTTAGTATTATAGCGGGAACGGATACACCAATTGTTGTTTAAAACTATTAAATTTGATATCCATTCAAAAGTAAAAAACACACAAAACCATTTATCCAAAAAAATTGTTTAAATTGAAAAAATTTTATTCAGATCGATAAAAATTGTTTGTTAACCGTTATTGATATAAATGTTGTAAATTTTTTTGTGTTTGTTGCACTAAATCTAAAAAAGTGCGTTTTTTAAATTTACCAATTAGATTGAAAGTAAATGCGCGAAAGTATTTTTGTGGAAAAACGTCAAAAACATCTTAAACAATGCATAAAAAAATGCATTTTTGAATCCCGGGATTCCGAACTCAAAATCCCGGGTTTCCGGGATTGAGAAAACTTCCGGGATCCCGGGATTGAATGCCTTAGTCTCAATATAAGCTTGGGACAAAAATCTAAGGAGTGTTCTAAATAATTAAAACTAAGTTTCCAAATATATTTTTAGGTCCTCTGATTTCAAAAATGTGATAACCCTTTTTATACCTTGCACACTACCAGGGATATATTGCTTTTGTCTCACCGTTTCTAACGCCCATAAGGAGGCGTGTCCGGTATGTAAAAGTATATATATTCTTGAACAGCAATCTTTTGAGTTGATATAGCGATATGTAACAAAAATTTTAAAGTGGATTTTTTGGCAAAAGTGAAGTGGCTAGGAACCCCTCTTGCCCAGAATCCCCTTCAATATGTGTATTGATAGTTTATAATATTAAATGTAAAATTCCAGATAGTTTGCTTCTAAATTCATCAAATTCATGATCTCAACTTAAAATTAACGATTTCAGCCTACTGAAACGGTTTATTATTTATTATATTATTATTATTTATAATATTTGATCTGGTTTTTTCGGTTTCCGCTGAAATTTAAAAATAATAATTTCGGCCGAAAACAAAAGACAAGAAACTTTTTTATCTTATATTCCCACCCTAGTTTTTGTCCGATGGCTGATTCTCGCACCGGCTCTTACTTTTTAAGTGAAAAACATGTTATTGATTATTTATTTTTGGGCTATAGCTCATTTTTGCCAAAAAATTATTTTGCCAAAATTTCGTTTCGGACACAAAATCCTCATCAGCACTCTTTTATTTATTTATTTATTTGATATTGGATTGCTAGTACAACAAGATTAAAATCTTATAATTATAGCATGTACATACGTTGAAAAAGGAAAACTATTAAGCAATTAAGATAGATCAGGATACATACTACATTAAAACAGATACTGAATCACGTAAGATAAATCTTAATAATAGTATTGCACATAAAGGGTCCACATGTCACAAGTAAAGACTTTATACATCTGACTAGCAGACGAGCGATTACATGGAACATTTGGACTCTACAACACATATGCAACACTATTTTACAGGCACATTTTTTAATGAAATACAAACACATAAATTAAATTAAATTAAACACAAAAAATTAAAATTTAAAAAATGATAAATTTAAAGCGATTTAGATATTCAAGAAATTAAAAATTTCTGTTCTAAACTGCATTGCGTTGCGAAACTGTTGTAAGTTATGTGGTAACGAGTTCCAAAGACGAATGGAATTTATGTAAAATTGACGCTCCGATGTCAAGCATGAATGCTTCAGTTGTATTACATTGTTTCCACGGTTTGAGTGTAAAAAATTTAGTTTTTTATATAAATAGTCTGGTTCTTTGGTATAGATAATTTTGTGCAAAAAAATTAGTGTTCTACAGTTTATTAAGTTGTCAAATGTTATGTCAAATATTTGTTTTGAGAATTTCGATACATGGTCGGACCATTTTAAACTGTACACAAAGCGTGCTATATAGTTGTATAAAACATTTAGCTTTGCGTTTGCTGACAAAGTCACAATTTGCAAACATTTCACAACCGTACAACAAAGTAGGAACGAGATAAGTTTTGGCTAGTAGAATTCTTATATTTTTGGGAGTAAAATATTGGGTCACCCACAAAGTTCGGAGCATCCCATAAACTTTTCCAATTGTTATATTGATGTGATTGGTCCATGTCAACGTTCGATTAAATGTTATACCAAGGTTTTTTGCAGTATCCACGATATCAATTTTGGAGCCGTTGAGGTGAATTTTTTGACAAATCGTAAAGTCGCGTAATTTTTTGTGTATCAACAAGCACTTTGATTTGGTCGGGTTCAAGCACAGACCATTGATCGATGCCCAATCGTTAACACGTTGTAGGTTCTCGTTCATATTATTAATGCAGCTGTGAATTGCGTCCACGTTACAACTTGTATACAACTGAACATCATCTGCATACATTTGGATGTTACAATCCCTTAACGAATTGGGAGATCATTTATATATAAAGAAAAAAGTAATGGACCCAAAATTGAGCTCTGCGGAACACCTCTAGAAACATTCAGGAATTAATATATATATTTGTCCAGGTCTGTCTGTCTTTCTGTCTTTCTGTCTTTCTGTCTTTCTGTCTTTCTGTCTTTCTGTCTTTCTGTCTTTCTGTCTTTCTGTCTTTCTGTCTTTCTGTCTTTCTGTCTTTCTGTCTGTCTTTCTGTCTGTCTTTCTGTCTGTCTTTCTGTCTGTCTTTCTGTCTGTCTTTCTGTCTGTCTTTCTGTCTGTCTTTCTGTCTGTCTTTCTGTCTGTCTGTCCGTCTGTCCGAAACACTAACCAATTCAAAATTTACAACTTCACTTAAAAAATTTGTTTAAGTTGTTAACCTTCTTTTTTTTTAATGTTAGCCATTTTGGTGGTTTGTCCACACCACGCTGCGGTCGTCAGAAGGAACCAGAGCCACTTACAAATATATTCACACATATATTTTTTCTTATAAATGTTAGCCGCCCTGGTGAGGTATCGAACCCACAACGCTGCGATTGTAAGTAAGATGAAGTAGCGAACTAAGCGCCTTCTCACCAGAGCCACTAATGCTCATACAATAGCTTTACCTAATATCGATTAACTTCATTAAGCCGCATGCAAAACGCTTTCATGTATATACACTAAGGCATTCAATCCCGAAGTGTTTTTGAAAATCCCGGGATTTCGGGATTTGAAATTACAATCCCGGGATCCCGGGATTTGTTCGGGATTTTCGGGATTTTCCAATTAAATACAATAATTAATATAAAACTAGAGAGTGGACTATCTTCGGCTATACCGAAGTTGAAATACCCCCACACAGTAGGAAGAAGTACCTCGAACATAAAAAAATGTGGTCTCAAGACCCTATTTTGAGCCAATTATAGGTGGTTTTGGAGCCCGGACCATGTCCAAAATCCATTTCTAAAAAATTTCCAATTAAATCCACAAAAAAAAAAAAATTGGTCTCAAGACCCCATTTAGACCCTTATATTTTTGGCTTCGGAACCTCGGACCATGTCAAAAATACGTTTCTAAACATTTCCAATCGAATACAACAATAAAAAAGACTTGAACAATTTTTACCTTTTTTTCGGTGTATGGGAGCCACGACCAGTTTTTGTCCGATTTGGCTGATTCTCGAACTTGATCTCATTATTCACGAGAAAAACATGTACCCAAAGTTTCAAGTCGATATCTCCAAAACTGCGACAGCTATCGTGCGGACGGACAGACGGACTGACAGACGTACATCGCTAAATGAGTCGATTTAGGAGGTGATACTGATCAAGAATATATATACTTTTCCATACCGGACACGCCTCCTTATGGGCGTTACAAACGTTGTGACAAAGTTAGTATACCCTGCCACAGTGAGTGTGGGGGTATAATTAAAGAAAAAATTGTTGCAACAATATTTTAAGTTTAATTTCATTTTAATTCGACAAAGAAATAATATTTATTAAATATAGCATTAAACAAAACAAATAATATTTAAAATAAATAAGTCGAACAAAAAGTAATTCTTTTTAAATTACATTGATCGAACAATTTTTTTTTGCCACCTGAATCTGAATATTATCATAAAATTCAGCCAGCTCCATTTCATGCTACACACGAAAAAGTTACTTTCAGTAGTTTTAGTATTATAGCTAGAACGGATACACAAATTGTTGTTTAAAACATATATCTTTTTTGTAAAAAAAAAAAATTTTTTAAATTCACAAAATTTTATTCAGATCGATAAAAATTTTTTGTTAACCGTTATTGACAAAAATGTTGTCAATTTTTGTGTGTGTGTAGCACTAAATCTGCAAAAGTGGGTTTTTTTAATTTACCAATTAGATTGGATGTAAATGCACGGCTGAATTTTTGTAGAAAACCGTCAAAAATATCTTAAACAATGCATAAAAAACGCCTTTTTTGAATCCCGGGATTCCGGACTGAAAATCCCGGGTTTCCGGGATTGAGAAAACGTCCGGGATCCCGGGATTTCGGGATTCGGGATCCCGGGATTGAATGCCTTAATATACACACACAAAAAATCATCTTTGATATATAAACAAAAAAAGCCTCGACCTAAAACTGCCACCTTTAAGAAAATAACACTGCCACAAGACTACCGTTGCCACCTAACACTATTTTCACCTATTACGGTGGTGTATTAGATTTTCATATTACACTTTCAAATTACACTTTCCTATACACTGCATATATTCCTAGTACAACATTAAGGTCCGCACACATCAACGCGAAGTACCGCAGCCGCAGCGAAACTTACTCAAAAATGTTTCTTGCAAATGCGAAAATATTTTTGTTTAAGGTGAGAAATTTCATAAAAACAAATCAAAATAAATTAAAATTCCCGAAAAAAATACTACAAAATGAACACCTTTCTTAGAAGTCACTCAAAAATTTGTAAAAGGGGAAATCAAAACTTAAAAAAATGTATTTCTCCGAAAGCAGATTCTTGCTACAATAAAAGATTCAGATTCGGTTTTAGTACGTCAAAATACATAATACGAAAATAAAAATTTAAAAAATCCAATGAATAAAACGCTTTGCAATAAAAATAATCGACAATCGGAAATAATGTTTAGCCGTGACCAGCGTGACCAGAGTGGAATATAATATTCCACTTCTGGAATATTTTTCAGCTAAGTGGAATATTTTTTTTCCAAAAAATATTCGAATATAAAAGTGGAATATTTATTTTTCAAAATGGAATATTTTGGGAAAAAAATATTCATTTTTATTTTGTGTTTTAGAGCCAATTTTATTAATTTTGTTGGTGTATTTCAATAAAGTATCTCAAGTAACACTGCACATCTGCAGAAATAAAATTAAGTCTGGGGGTGCTACAATGTGTGCACATTTTCTTTTCTGTTTTCGTTAAGTTTTCGTCACAATAAAATGTGGAATGGATCGCTTTCTTAAGAAGTAATTTGCTCAATATACAATTTTGATAATCTATTTTACTTTGAGACTCAGGTGTAACGAATTTGCGGATTATATTTAAACAGGGAACGCCAAATGTTTGAAAGCCTGGAAACCGGAACCGGAATCGATTTTTTTTAAATCTAAGAAACGAAGCCGTTTAATTTTGTTGGTTCCAGTTCTTAATTTCAAAAGTCAAAAATACAATTTAAAAAAAAATGTATCCAGTTTTTGCTAGTTAATCTTAGTCTGTTTCACTTTAACTTTAAAATTTAAACTTTTTGACCTCATGGAATCGAAACCGGTATTTTGGAAAGTCTGGTTACCGCAACCGAAATCGATATTTTTAAATCTGAGAAACGAAACCGATATTCGTTTCGGTTCCCGTCACTGTTTTTAAACATTTTTGATTGAATTAGTAACTTTTTGCAGACGACTGAATTTAAGGCATGACAATATTATATGTAAGATTTTTTATAAGTGTTCTTTTTCTTACCAGTTTGTGCTTTAGTTCTTAAACTTAAGAAAATTGAAGGCAAATATTCACAGTAAAAATTAGTTTCAAATTTAAAATAACAGGGGTTGCTTAAAACATTGTTTTTCTCAAATGTCATCCAAAAAGTACGTTTGAAAACAAAGTTTATATTGTACGAAGTGGAATAACAATGGAATATTTAATTTTCCAAGTGGAATAAAAAAGTGGAATATAAAAATTTTAAAGTTGAATATAAATATTCCATTTTCAAACAAAAGTGGAATATATTTTCATTATGCTTCTGGTCACACTGGCCGTAACAGGTGAAAACATTGTTAGGTGGCAACGCTGGCCTTTTGGTAGTATTATTTCCTTAAAGGTGGCAATGGTAAATCAAAGCTATATTTTTGTGTATACACATTCACCATACAGCTTGATGAACTATATCGCCATTAGCTCAATTTAATTTATAGCTGGCTGTGGTCTGTTGGTTAGAGCTTCGGCCTATGACTGCGGCAGTCATAGGTACAAGCCCGCCACCGGTCGTATTTTTTTTAATCCATTGCTTGATATTCTTTGTTCTTTTTTTAATCTTTCTTTTTTAATTCTTTTTTAATGTAACAGTTCAACTTTACACAATTACATCATCAAACAAAATTTCTTTCTATTCTTTACAAAATTTAATAAAAAACTAGAGATTAGACTATCTTCGGCTATACCGAAGCTTAAATACCCCCACACATTAGGAAGAAGTACCTCGAACATAAAAAAATGTGGTCTCAAGACCCTATTTTGAGCAAATTATAGGTGGTTTTGGAGCCCGGACCATGTCCAAAATCCATTTCTAAAAATTTCCAATCAAATCCACAAAAAAAAAAATTGGTCTCAAGGCCCCATTTAGACCCTTATATATGTGGCTTCGGAACCTCGGACCATGTCAAAAATACGTTTCTAAGCATTTCCAATCGAATACAACAATAAAAAAGACTTGAAAAATGTTAACCTTTTTTTTCGGTGTATGGGAGCCACGCCCAGTTTTTATCCGATTTGGCTGATTCTCGAACTTGATCTGAGTATTTACGAGAAAAACATGTACCCAAAGTTTCAAGTCGATATCTCCAAAACTGCGACCGCTATCGTGCGGACGGACAGACGGACAGACGAACAGACGGACAGCAGACGGACATCGCTAAATTGACTCCGGCGGTGATGCTGATCAAGAATATATATACTTTTCCATACCGGACACGCCTCCTTATGGGCGTTACAAACGTTGTGACAAAGTTAGTATACCCTGCCACAGTGAGTGTGGGGGTATAATTACATATATCACAAATTTCTATAAAAAAAAAATTACATTTAAATTTTAAAAACAAAGAAAATATTTTTGCATCTAAAATATATTTAGTAAACGTTTAATTAGTGTGTTTTTTTCCCGTGCATGGCACGGGCAAATTTACTAGTTGGGAAATAGTGTTCTTGATGCTTACAGCCTGAAATCTATCAGTTAAGTAAGAGGATATGAGATTAGTGGCAGATGGAGAAAAATTAAACATATTTACTAGTTTTGTGCACAGAATTTTATGATCTACCGTATCGAACGCCTTTGAGTGGTCTAAAAGTACCAAGAATGTAAGTTTGTTCGCATTAAGACTTACTCTGATATTTTCAGACACCTCAATAAGTGCTGTGATACATCCACGTTTGGGTCTGAAACCGGATTGCCTTTCCGTTAAGAGTGAATTCTTAGTTAAGTAACAATTCATTCAATGCCTTTGATAGTTAGGGTAGGATTGCAATAGGGCGATATTAATTTAAAGTTTTGGGAATTGGAATGATTTTTGCATTTTTCCAACTAGCTGGAAAAGTAGATTGAGTTATTATGGAATTAAATAAATAAGTAATAAATGGCAATAATTTCGGTAGTAACGATTTTAAAAATGTGGGATGTATTTCATCTAAACCTGTAGCATTCGATTTAATTGCTAAGCAACTTTCCAAGACATCGAGCTCACTAATACAATCGAAACTGAATCTAGAAACGATGTTCGTACTGCTGACCACATTTTCATAAAAAGTTACGTTTGAAGCTGTCATTGAAATGTCTAAAAAGTTTTTGTTTAACTCGTTAATGTCAATATTGTCAGCAGCATGAGATTCATTTTTGTCTATACCAATTTGTCGAATTAAATTCCATTTTTGTTTACATCCAATTGCCGAATCGAATTTATTTGTATAGAAAGCAGACTTGGCCGATTTTGTTGCAATAACTACATTTTTCCTAGATTCTTTAAAAATTATATACAATTCAGGCGTTTTAAAACGCTTCCACCTGTTGTATGCTGCAATCCTTTTAGCTACACTGCACGAAGTAATGATAAGACCAAGATCAAAATGATAAACATCTTTTATTGCATTACTGATACAGGGCATATTTATTGCCAAATATTAAGTTGTACTAACAATTAACTAAATTAACTTAAAGAAGACTAAATTCATGCACTCAAATATTTTTGATAAATAAATAAAAATCATTTCATACGAACAAATGATAAGACCAAACTATAAAAATTTCGGAAATATTATAAATATTATTTTTGTTAAATTGTTAGTAGTTAGTATATGAACCCTTTTGAATTATAGCATGTTGAAGACGCCGTGGCATTGAGTTAATTAAAGACTTAATACAATTTTCATTAATTTTGTTCCATTCAGCAGTTATGACACTTTTAAGGCATTTTACATTGTCAAATTGTCTCCCATTCTTGAAAATCCACTTGGATAATATTGCCCACAAGTTCCCAATGGGGTTTAGACAGGGGCTGCAAGCGGACCAGCCCAAAACAGGTATGTTCCGCGTACTCAAGAACCGTTTTGTTGCCTTGGATGAATGAATTGCAGCATTATCTCCACTCGTCTGCAGTCGTTTCGTCACCCAAACTCAAAAGAACTTCATCAAGTAGCTCTATATACATAGGGCTGTCCATTTTGATCGAAAAAGAACACATCGGGGTCTTTTCAACTACCCACACCCCCATATGGTGTGGGATCCCACACCGCCAAAGTTACGCTTATCGTGCCAAGATTAACATTCGCTGAAAAGTGACAGTTTTGGGAAGAAGAGTGGTCCAAAATTATTTTTTCTGATGAACAAAAATTTAATTTGGATGGTCCTGATGGTTTTCAAATGTACTGGAACAATAAGCGGCAAAATAAGAAATAAAAAAGAATGGCCTGTAACTTTGGCGCTGGATCCCATATGGTGTGGATTGTTGGAAAGACAGCGATTTGTTTTTTTTCGACCAAAATGGACAGCTCTATGTATATAGAGCTACTTGATGAAGTTCTTTTGAGTTTGGGTGACGAAACGACTGCAGACGAGTGGAGATAATGCTGTAATTCATTCATCCAAGGCAACAAAACGGTTCTTGAGTACGCGGAACATACCTGTTTTGAGCTGGTCCGCTTGCAGCCCCAGTCTAAACCCCATTGGGAACTTGTGGGCAATATTATCCAAGTGGATTTTCAAGAATGGGAGACAATTTGACAATGTAAAATGCCTTAAAAGTGCCATTACTGCTGAATGGAACACAATTGAAGAAAATTGTATTAAGTCTTTAATTAACTCAATGCCACGGCGTCTTCAACATGCTATAATTAAAAAGGGTTCATATACTAACTACTAAAAATTAAACATAAATAATATTTATAATATTTCCGAAATTTTTATAGTTTGGTCTTATCATTTGTTCGTATAAAATGATTTTTATTTATTTATCAAAAATATTTGAGTGCATGAATTTAGTCTTCTTTAAGTTAATTTAATTAATTGTTAGTACAACTTAATATTTGGCAATAAATATGCCCTGTATCAGTAATGCAATAAAAGATTTTTATCATTTTTATCTTGGTCTTATCATTACTTCGTGCAGGGTATTAGATTCTTAATTTTAGTGGTTTAGTTTTTAGAGGCTCAAACTTGTCAAATAAACTTCTAATATTGCTTTGTAAAAATGTAAATTTTTTGTCATATAAATAATGTTAGTCCAGTCAATATTTTCTAAGTCATCGTTTAGTAATGGGTAGTCGATATTTTTAAAGTCGCGATAGTTTATGTATTGTTCGTTAAACTTTAATGGAAAATCGTATGTTAAAAAAATTAAGTCATGCTTTGAAAAAGTTGGTGTTGATAATTGGTCATAAAGTAATATTTTTGAATTGTCGCTAACAAAAAATAAGTCCAATAATGTATCAAATGTTTTAGTAAAATGAGTAGGTGTAGTGTAGTTGGCAGAAAGAAGACCCAATGTTTGCATGCCATGTAACAGCTTACTTTCTATTAAAATGTTACTATTAAAATCGCCGGATATTAATATGTCAGTGTAACCTAAGGTTAAAGATTCGAGTTTTTAAAGTTTCAGTCGATATCTCCAAAAATGCGACGGACATGGACATATTTGATAAGTAGAGATAATTTTTTTTAAACTAAACAAAATAAAAAGGTACAGATTCGACTCGGTTTCAAACATTAGAGAAAAAACTTTGATGTTGAGTCGAGAATTACATTAGTTATCGACTGGAGAAATAGGTTTTCTTTTCAAACGTTTGAGACTGTGTTTGCTGGGTTTCCACTTAAAACAAAAACATATGAACACAATTCGTCGATTTTAGAATGAATCATTTTTTCATAAACTCCCCTTCTGGTTTTCTTTGAAAACGTTTTTTAAAATTATTTTTTAATGTACTTTTTTTATGAAAAAAAGAAAAACTTGTCGCGGCATAAATTCGCGACAGAATTTTGTTTGTATTTATTGTTGTTTGTTTGTTCTTGTTTTTGTGTTTTCCCTTTGTTTGGGGCGACGGGTGAACAAACCCGAAGGGAAAAACACAAACCGAAAGCGCACACTGACACTTTTTATTATATCGTTCTTTTTTTATATTATTTTGGTTTAATTAAACCAAATTTGACACTCGCGGGTGGAATGCAGCCGGGTGGAGAATTGACAACAGCTGTCAAGATCTCTTATTCTCTTTTGTTACGACTTCGTTTTAGAAGTTTGTTGATGAGCTTTTACGATCCGATGTTGGGGATTGCCAGGCGTGAAACTATACTTACGGGACGATGACATAATATGAAAAAAAAAAGAGAAATAAAAAGTGAGCGCCATATATGCGTTCATATACACAAGGTTCTTTTAGTTCTTTTTAGGCAGGGAAAAGTGTGCGAACAGTTTAGTGGACTGGCGTTTTTTTTAAAGTTTAATTTAGAGTAGTGTTAAAAAAAAGGATTGTGGTTTTTAATTTTTAAATTTGATTTTTAAGTTGTTGTTTTTGTGGTTGCTGAGGACCTCGTCGGATGGTGGAGCTGAGGCAGGAGATATTTTCGAGGGGAGTATTTTTCCGCGCTGGTGTTATTTCCACCAGCGGGTGGCAATAGGGTTTTTGGTGTTTTTTTTTATCTGTCGCAGTCGGCCATTTAGTTTATTCGAAGGGTATAAAAAAGGAAGGAAATAATGTCAATAGAGTTTGTCAAGTTGTGGCAAGTCGGCCACTGGTGTTTCGAGATTTTATAGTGGAGTTGGTCTCCGTCGGTTTTGTGGTCCTGGTTTCCCCTTTCCCTTCCAATTTTTGTTGTGGCGTCCCGCACCTGAGACAAGTTGTTGCTGGACATCGATTTTTTCGAAGTCCAGCTGGTGAATTGATTCTGTAAAGAATCGTGACAGGGATTTCAGGCATGTCGGTCTGGTCCCGTAAATTTTTCATATGCAAATGTACTTAACGGCAATAACCAAGACCCACCAGTTATTCAACCCGCTCAACAGAACATTGGCCTTGAACAAACACTCCAGATGTTTATGCAAAACATGTCGCAGTTTATGAACGGCATGCAAACTATGATGCAAGAGATGTTACGCAATCAAAACATGCTAATCCAGACCCTTATAAATAATAAACCATGAATGCGATAAAAATATCCTTCTGGAACGCGAATGGCTTATGCCAACATAAATTGGAACTTATACAATTCCTCAATTCATACTGTATAGATGTAATGCTAATTTCAGAGACCCATTTGACCCAAAAAAACATTTTTAATATACCCGGATACAAGTTGTACGACACTAAACACCCAGGTGGTAAAGCTCGAGGCGGATCAGCGATTCTAATTAAAGACAGAATCAAACACTATGTTTTACATGAATTTTGCACCGAGTATTTGCAAGCCACCAGCATATGCCTTGATGAATACATAAAAGGACTAATAATATCGGCAATTTACTGTCCACCCAGCTCCAAAATAACTGAATATCAGTTTCAGACATTTTTTGCAACCCTTGGCCGAAAATTTCTCGTAGCTGGAGATTTTAATGCCAAACACACTTATTGGGGCTCTCGTCTGATTTCGCCCAAAGGAAGATTACTATGGAATACTACTAGCAGACTCGGCCTTGATGTGGTTTCGTCAGGCACGCCAACATACTGGCCATCAGACAGACGCAAAAATTGCAGACATTATTGATTTTGCAGTAATCAAGACCCTTAAACGAACTCAACTAACCATTGAGTCTTCAGTGGAACTCTCGTCTGACCACACACCCACTATAATTACAGTAAAATATGTGCCGAATTCAGAAGACAACCCACCCGACAAACTCACCAGTATGTATACGAATTGGCTTAAATTCAGAAAATATATAAGTTCACACATTACCCTGCATGTGTCACTGAAAACTGAGGAGCAACTGAATGCAGCAGTGCGTAACTTTACCCTTCTACTTACAAACGCAGCACTGGCAGCTACCCCAAAAATCAATAACACTACCCAAAAAAAGGAATTTGTGCCACAAAATAATAGCTGCGCTCTTAACAGAAAAGAGATCAATAAGACGTGATTGGCAAAAGTTCAGATCACCCTATCTGAAAAAAAAGCTGACCTTCATTACACGAAAACTCCAAAATGAACTGAAGGCGCAAAACGAGAATGATCTGCATCAATTCATGGAAAAGCTTACACCGACGAGCTCAACGAATTACTCACTTTGGCGTGACACAAAAAATTTAAAACGACCCATTATTGCAGAATCGCCAATTCGTTTACCCAACGGAGACTGGGCGAGAAGTGATGCCGAAAAAGGTACTGCTTTTGCAAGTCACCTAAAAATGTATTTACTCCAAACCCCCCAAATGCAAATTAGCCGTTACCACAGCTCGCAACCAGGTTAAATTTTAACCCTCTACTCATCAGAAGTAAAGCACTTATGGACGATATTGCCAAGTCGAACCCAAAAAAAGCTCCAGGACATGACTTAATAACGGCTAAAATGGTGAAAGAGCTGCCATCAATTGCTGTTACTCACTTATTGCATATATATAATGCTATATTAAGAATAGGTCACTACCCAAGTGACTGGAGGCTGTCGCAGATCTCGATGATCCCAAAACCGGGAAAAGACCCTACAAACGTGAGTTCATATCGCCCAATAAGCTAACTCTCTACCCTATCAAAACTTTTTGAGAAAATTCTGATAAAAATGATGTTACCCACAATACTCGCTAAAGGTGAGTATTGTCAATTCGGATTTAGAGAAAAGCATGGCACAATTGAACAGGTTCATCGCATTGTTGAATTGATCAAAAAAACATTCGAGAAAAAGCACTTCTGCTCAGCAGTATTCCTCGACATCACCCAAGCCTTTGATAAGGTATGGCATAGAGGATTGATATCCAAACTACAGAAACTATTACCCGCAAGCATGCACATTTTGCTTGACAACTACTTGACCCACAGAAAATTTGTAGTTAAACATAAAAGTTTCGTTTCTCGTAGATTTGATATTCTTGCCGGTGTACCCCAAGGCAGCGTCCTCGGACCCCTGCTGTATATACTCTATACAGCTGATATGCCCACTTATGATCAGACCCTCATCTCAACATTTGCCGACGACACCGCAATATTGTGCTCACACTCAGACCCCAAAACGGCATCACAACACGTGCAACAGCATTTAATCACTTTGCAAAATTGGTTAGCTCAGTGGAGAATTAAAGTCAATGAGTCTAAGAGCGTTCATCTATCCTTCACCCTAAGGAAAGATACTTGCCCCACCTTAAAATAAATGGTAGTGTAATACCACAGTGTCGTGAAACCAAATACCTTGGTATGCATCTCGATCGCAGGCTCACTTGGAAATCAAAGCTAAAAATACACAAATCAAATTTAAAAAAATCTAATTAAATTGGCTCGTTTCGAAACAATCAAAACTCAACACCAAGTACAAAATCCTTTTATATAAAAGCGTAATTAAACCCATATGGACATATGGGATTGAGCTCTGGGGAACAGCATCTCCTTCAAATGTTGAGAAACTACAAAGAACGCAGTCCAAAGTTCTGCGTCAAATCGTTGCAGCTCATAAGAAGTTTATAAGAAATGCACAAATCCATCGAGATTTACAAATACCGACAGTTTCCGATGAGATCCCTAAGCGTACATCAAAGTACAAAGATAAGCTTAAGCTGCATCCAAATATTCTAGCTAGAAATTTGTTTAGACCCACCCAATCCCTACGTCTAAAGCGTAACTATTCTATAGCTTTTGAATAGATAGCCCCGTAACCGTCAGCAACTCCAACATACCGCATATGACGCCATCAGGACGATGCCAACATCCATCGTTTTAGAAGATCCAATAAATAAAAATGAATTTAAAAAAAAAAAAAAACATAAAAACATAATTTTTGTCATTAGTTTTTTTTCCAGTGAACCAGGTGCACGTAAGAACTTGATTTTTGTCATTAGTTTTTTTTTTAAAATACTCTCGTTTGACAGATTTCCGTTTTGTGTGTCAGTGGTAAGGCATTCAATCCCGAAGTGTTTTTGAAAATCCCGGGATTTGTTCGGGATTTTCGGGATTTTACAATTAAATACAATAATTAATATAAAATTAAAGAAAAAAATGTTGCAACAATATTTTAAGTTTAATTTCATTTTAATTTGACAAAGAAATAATACTTATTAAATATTACATTAAACAAAACAAATAATATTTAAAATAAATATAGTGGAACAAAAAGTAATTCTTTTTAAATTACATTGATCGAACAAGTCATTTTTTTTGCCACCTGAATCCGATTATAATCATAATCTGCCAGCTCCATTTCATGCTACACACGAAAAACTTATTTTCAGTAGTTTTAGTATTATAGCGGGAACAGATACACGAATTGCTGTTTAAAACTATTGATATTGGTGTCCATTCAAAAGTAAAACCCACACAAAACCATTTATCCAAATCGTAAAGTTTTCAATATACGGTCAACAAAATAATTTTAACATATATCTTTTTTGTAAAAAAAAAAATTGTTTAAATTGAAAAAATTTTATTCAGATCGATAAAATTTGTTTGTTAACCGTTATTGACAAAAATTTTGTCAATTTTTGTGTGTCTACAAAAGTGGGTTTTTTAAATTTATCAATTAGATTGAAAGTAAATGCACGAAAGTATTTTTGTGGAAAAACGTCAAAAATATCTTAAACAATGCATTTTTTGAATCCCGGGATTCCGGACTCAAAATCCCGGGTTTCCGGGATTGAGAAAACGTCCGGGATCCCGGGATTTCGGGATTCGGGATCCCGGGATTGAATGCCTTAGTCAGTGGGTTCTCGTTTCCATTTCACGTTCGGTTATTTGCGGTTTCCATATACGTGTATATTTCAGAGTAGGATTTGAAAAGTTTAGATATCGGGTTTTCGCGTATTCGTGTGTTTCGTTCGGTAGGGGATACCATTCCGCGAGGGTCGGCTTTTATCCCACGTGCCGCGATTGAGCTAGCGGGCAATTAGGGATTTTAATTATCGCATGGGAATTTTTGGATTTTAGTTTAAATAAAGTTTTAGATAAAAATAGTAGTAGCAGTATTCGTAAACAAATTTTTATGAAAACCCAACCCCCCTCCCGAAATGGGTTCCTGGTTACGTCTTGAAGACGGGAGAACAAAATCGGACAAAATCACACACGCACTGACCGAAGGAACGCACTGCACAATCTTATTAATTGTTATTTTTTTATAAATATATTTGTTTTGCTTAATTTGTTAAGCAAAACACATTTGCCACTCGCGGGTGGAACGCGACCGGCGCGGGGAAGAAGACAACTGAATATTTTGTTCGAGCTGTCAAAGTTATCTTGCTTTCTTTTCCTATCTTTCGCTTTTGCTTTCGTTAAGTTAGCTAAGTGAGCAGCGGCGATCCGATCATTTTGGTGGGTGCGGGGGTGTATATGTAAATTTGCCAAACACACTCTAGAAAAATCTGTGAAGATATTTCACATATAGGTGTGGGTAAAGCCCCGATTGCGAATACTGGCTTCTGCGTAGGTCGCGCTCATTTGGGGGGGGGGGGGAGATGTTGGAGAAATGGAAAGTGAGCGCCATATATGCGTTCATATAGACAGGTTCTTTTTGAGCAGGGACAAAGGAAAGTGCAAAAGTTTTAGATTTTTTTATTAATTGATTTTTGAATAATTTGTTTGGAAAACTTTTCATAATTTTCTTTCTTAATTGTATTTTTTTGAGTGGTGAAGTGGAAGCTGTTGCCGCCATCGTTGGATTGTGGCTGGAGGACAATTGTTCAAAAGGGAGTATTTTTCCGCGCTGGTTTAGCTTTGCCAGCTAGTGTTTTTTTGCTTTATTTTATTTGTGGCAGCCGGCCATTTAGTTTTTTTGAATTTGAGAAATTTAATAGAGTTGGACGGGTTGGTTCGGTCGTAATTTGTTTTTGGTGAAGTGTTTCCGTCCTGGGAATTTCAAGTTGTTTCCTTGGAATTTGTTTGGCCGTTTCCCCCTCTTCCTTATTCCTTTTTTTTGTTTGTGTCGTCCCGCGTCTGAGCCAACTTCGATTTTATCGAAGTCCAGTTGGTGAATTGATTCTGCAAAGAATCGTACGAGGGATTTCAGACAGGTCGGTCTGGTCCCGCAAATCAATTGCGTTTAAAAAAATATAATCTTTTGGTGTACAAATAATACAAATAATACATCAAAATCCCGGGTTTTTGGGATTGAGAAAACTTACGGGTTTCCGGTATTCGGGATCTCGGTATTGAATGCCTTAGTGCTCTCCTATAATATATACAAGTCGGCTTTGACCGACTGAAACTCACTAGCTTGTTTTATTTTGTCGATGTCCCAACCGATTGAACGCATATTGGCTGACATACTTATTGCATTTAAATTTTGATCCACTATGGAACTGAGCGCCTCATTTATTGATGCTCCATATGTTCTCATTTGTATTGTAGGTGTGCTATTGCTGGTTGTACTTTACACCGCTATGGGATCCATAATTTTTGTCACCTTAGAGGGTGAGCTCGAGGATACAAGTTCATTGGAGACGGCTGTGGCGGCTTCTAAGCCATATCCTCGCACGGAGCTAGCTAATGCGGAAATCAGATCAAGGTAAGAGCGCTTTCACGGGAAATGTGTTACATTTATACACTCAGAGAAAAACGTATTATTAACAGGTTAAAGTTCGTCTATTGATTCAACTTTGATCAGTTTTTGTTGGATGGGGCGGTATGTAACATAAATTTCAAAATGGGTTTTATTACAAAATTGAATATGTTAGGTTCGTATCTTGCCATGTGTAGTTATTGAACACATTGCTATTCTATACCAACCATGAAATACGTCCTGTATATTGATTTGTTGGTTCTGTATGAACTATGTATTGCTTGAGTAGCTCGTAAATTAGCGTTTTGAAACACTATGCGGCGTGATTATTCATGTTGCAACTTGTTAAGTATTGTAGCTCGAGTGAACCACTCAGAGGCGCACCCCAGGGGAGGGAAGGCTGCTTTTGGGGGTTTGAACGTAACCAAACTGCATATAAAGGTTTTTTTTTATTTGGATTTGGTACAAAAAAACGATATATATCGATACCTTACCGGCAAAACATCGTATCCAACAAAAAACCAATTGTTCAGGAGGCGATAAAAATGTTTCACAGCCGATCGGTTTACATTTTTTTCGATGTTTTTACTAAAATACTAAAGAAAAGGAATCAGCTTAAGAACTACTTTGTCAAAATATGAAAACCATGCTTATATCCTAAGGAATTGCACTTACGATGTTTTTTCATCACAGTTTTGAGCTGAAAATATTGAAATTTACACTAACGATTTTATTGTTTTGGTACAAAATAGTCCAAAATAGAAGTTTATTTTATGCAAATATTAGCAAAGGAACAATATAAAATTATAGAAACGTTCAAAAGTACATAAATAACGAAATTATGTGAATTCTTCGTCACCATCTTCTGTATCGGTCTCCGCCAGCACATCTTTGACCAATGATTTATATGGAAGGCTCATATACTCGAAATGCAGAGAGCGCAATTTTAGCTTATCTAGTTTGCAAAGCTGGGCATAGTTAATCGAGAATTTAATTTCGTTAATCCGGAAATAGTTAATCAAAAATTTTACTTCGTTAAATTAAAAAGTTAATTGCGTTGAAAAGTTAACTTCGTTAAAAGTTAAATTAAATAGTTAAATTCTCTATAGAAAATTTTATTTTTCCAAAAAACGCATAAAAAACATTTTAACTATATACAATTGAATGCCTGCACTCACAGACCCTTTTTTCGATCGATTTCAGCCCTCTATATGTAAATTTAACTTGAAAAATTAATAATTTGTAAAAATTTTACAAAAGGAATTTGCCGACACGCTTTTTTTTGATTGTCACTACGCACCCAGAGTTCCAAGTTGATTGGAAAATGTCGGCGGCGGCTAAACAGTTTCGCGCCGACCATAATCGGCTTCAATCGGCGTGCGAACAAATCGATGTCAATATCGGTTGAGCCGACACAATCGACTCAATATTTCGCCGCCGACCAAGCCGATACATTTGACGGCGGGCTAGGCACGCCGTTTCGACTTGGAACTTTAAATTTTTGTCAACAACACGAAAGAGTTCTGTGTTTACAATTTTTCAACAGTGTGGCTAGGAAGATTATTAAAAAAAGTATGAATACTTAATTTTTACTTTTTTTTTAGATTCAATAATAAAAAAATTTTTTCGTTTCAAAGTTAACTAATGCTAGTTAATCGAAGAAATTTAACTTAACTAAATGAAAAAGTTAATGGTTTTCGAAATTAACTGAAACGTTAAAAGTTTACCAAAAATTTAACTTCGTTAATTAACTATTAACGAATTAACTAGTTAATGCCCAGCTTTGCTAGCTTGAATGTCGCTATCGGAAGACAAGTTTTCAAGAATTGTTTCCAATCCCGGAAGTCTTTCCTTTCCACATTATAATTGGAAGGGTTAGTACTGGAATTACCGATCAGTGTGCTCCATTCGGACGGAGCCCAGACAGTACGACGTCGAATAAACTTTTCAATACTGGCATGTACGGAGTCCACCGGCAAATACGTGTGGCCAGGTAGAAGATACGTAATTTTTAACAAATTAATACTTTTCGAATGCTTTATAAAATATTATAACATTGCGAATACTGCTTTATTTTGATTTTGTCCGGGCAACTATCACAATACAACGCAATTTCGTAGATAGTTTTACGATCGTAGACCTTATTCAAATACTTTAAAATTATACTGCAAACCTTGTTGCAACCCCTTTTTCCACCACTCTCACCCCACAGATAGCAAAATGCATCTTTGATGCCGCTTTCGTATATTGTTACATTATAACAGGCATACTATCTGCTATAAAACAAATTGATATTGTCCCCATGTGGCGTATTCAAAACTTTCTGAAGATCAAAGCTTGTACATAGGAATCCCACTTCTTCTTTAGATCTTTTTTGATCATTAAGAAAGAGTTGTTTACATTGTTCCTTCATTGCTGAATGTCTCTCGACTTCACTCTTCATAGGCTCAGCATTTTTCTCAGATGGCTCTAAGTTTTCAATTTTGCACAGAAGCAACACTTATCTTTTTTTGGTAAATGGAAACCAATGTTGAATTTTTTGGTAAATATTTGTCGAAAAATGTTAAGACTCACGGATTGTAGCGGTGGATTTGCGCGGCGAAAGTTTCTATTGCGCGGAACAGTTCTGCGATTCACTGAAGTTCGTTTGATGCACGATCCAATCACGTTGTCGTTGAGGGTTGCCCATACCCCAATACATCGCATGAGTATATTGACGTTGCTCTTCTCTGTATTTCTGTCCACATTTATGCCCGCATATGTTTCTCATGCATGAACCTTTTTTCCTACTCCAGTCCGTTTTGCAACTGGCCTTTTTACGAGCTGGTTTTTACTAGATGTAGGCTTTCGACGACCTAGTTTACCCACGATATCATTTTCATCATCACATTCGACTCCTCCATTGTCGCTGGATTCGTGGTCACTATAGGGCACCAGTGATTTCATCATTATATATATTTTTCCCGCAAATAATTCCGACAATAATGAAAACTATTTAGAATTGACACATCCCGCTTAAAACCGTCGTTTCAATATGATCTGGTACAGAGGCGCACCCAAGGGGTGGGTTTTGAGGGTTTGAACCCCAACCCCCCCCCCCCCGGCCAAATTATTTCGCATTACCAAACCAACTACAGACAAATGTTTTTTAATTTGATTGGTAAATTATATTGATGAAACAAAAACAGGTAACAAAAAATCCGCAAAAGTTTAAAATAGACAAATGGAGTTTCATGTATTTTTCACCATGTTGCATTCAAAAATTGACAAAATCCTTATATACTACGATACAAACAAAAATTTAGTATAGGCCTTTATTAGTCTTTTAATCCGAAAATTATTTCAGTTTATTCAGCTTCACCAGATCTCATAGAAATAGGCAGGTACTAATTCCTAGAATAACCAAATCTATTTTTGAGCGATAATTTCAAATAAAATCTGCTAGAATGTGGAACGGTTTACCGAATGATCTTAAAACCTTTTCTGAGGCTCCGGGAACCTTTCGGGTGAGATGCCTACAACATTTTCATGAAACTATACACTAGTTATGTATGCCGAGTATTGGAGGTGGATACAAATAAAAAGTAAGCCAGCGCTAGCAAGTGGGTCCAAGTTTTTGTAACTTGCTATTTTTTTTTCATTGGGTATGCTTTGCCTTTGAATTTAGTGTATAATTTGTATTATTAAGTATTCTTTTTTTTCTCTATAATTAGCGTTTACTGATATCACCATGTAATTATTTTTGGCCTTAGATGGCTTTGGATTATAAAATAATAAATGAAATGAAATTATAAAAAGTATTTGCCCTTCTTGCAAGAGTTCAAATTTCAAATCTAAAAAATCCATTTTTGTATCAAACTACATATTATTTTTTGATTCGATTTCAAATAAAAAAAATGTATTTAAAATCTAAGACCACACAGTGTGGGCCATTTTTTCGTGCAATAAAACAATTTTTGATTTGATCCGATGCCTTCAATTCTCAAATATTTATTTCATATTTGAATTAAAATGCAACCGATCTTGTTCATAAAATTTGAAATCATCAAATTCCAACTTTAAAATAAGGTGTTGCTTTGTACTGTAATTTTCATGAAATCGTCCAAAATGTTGTATAACACCGTTCGACAAATATCAACTTTTGCCCATGATCGGGACGAATAGATTCTGCTAGAGGGAGTTAAAAAAGAGTACCCGTGTCTTCCAGTTTTTCTGATTCAATTCTTAAAACAGTTTAAATCGCATATTTGCATGCTGCATTTTTCCAATGCAAAAATTTTGTTTCGGGTATTTTCGGGTTTTCAAAAAAAGCCGATTTAATTCGATTAATACAAACATTATTTTACGAAAACTCAGTATTATAATCTGCTAACAACTAAACCTTACCTTCTAGCTATGGAATTTTCCAGAACCTTCTATGTAGATTCTTTATGTATATTGTAATTCGCTGACTCCACTATGGATGAATTTAACGCTAAAGTGGAGTACCGTTATATAGTATAGTAGGGTATTAACTTGCACATAAGAGTTCCCAAAATTTAAATATGCATTTGATAGAGGAAAACCATACCTTTAAAAACATGTAAGCTTTTTACGATAGGATGTAAACTCATCACGTTAGACAAGAAACATTGTTTGAAAAAATTCATGATATAGAGACAAAAACGCATGAGAGTTAAATTTTCTGCTAAAATATTTGTTCATTGTAGAGAAAAATTCACTCTATAAAAATTCAGAAAATGTAAAGCTAAAAAAAACTTTAAAATGAAAATATCGGGGTTTTTTTTTATTCTGACGAGATGAACTTACATCCCATTCAATGAAAAATGCAAATATGCGATTTACACGGTGCATTTTTTTGTGTCGACGGTGTAATAGGAGATATAAGTTATTTTTGTCTTCAATTGCATGAAAAATACTTATTTTAAAAATCATGAGGACGGGATGCAAGAAAGAAAGCAAGGGATTGCCAAAACCTTTCGGGATTAAATTCTCTAGCTGGTACCTATACTCACTAGCTACTAACTTATCCAATTCAAAGTAGATAATAAATTTAGTATAAATATCAATATGATAATTTTCTAAATTGAACAATTTTTGAAAACCCCCCGAAAAAAAAACCTGGGTGCGCCACTGATCTGATATCCATAGAAACGCTTTTCAATGGACTCTCTTATTACATGAACTATATTTATTCGCACAAGTAGGAAAACAGGTTGTTTTTAGCCTCAAACTTTGAATTTTCATCAATTTTAAAAATTGATCGTAACCTACATTTTCACAGTTGTATACAATCTATAGATACGATAAATTTGTTTTTTTGCATTTCCGACGAATAAAAGCAATAATTTTATAAACTGAGTTTGCAGAAACATGGCAGAGCATATAAGGATGTCAAAAGTGAAACAAAAACCCTTTTCAAAAAAATTTTGGTTCCAATGTTTTGCCGGTACACTAAAAGAAAAATTTAGTGCATTGATTTTTAAAATAGAGCTTAAAACAAATTTGTTTAATTTTAAAACACGTGCGTTCAAAAGAAATTTTAAAACGCAGTCATTCAATTTTAAAACTCTGTGCTAATTGTTTTAATTTAGTACATTGCGCCGGTAGTATTTTGCCCCTTCTTTTACTTGTACACTAGATTTATCCTTACGGCCGTCAAAGTAAAGACCGCGAAGTGGGTTTTCGCTAAAGACATCAGCACGGGACAGAGCACTACCACGAACTACTGTTTTGACTCTTTGAATTTTGGATTTATCTATCACAAATGAGTTATCTGTGCTACTGATAAGACCAACATCTGTAAGAACCGCTGAGGCTATGGCAGCTGTTTCTCTGAAGCTCAAGCCATACCTATCACTTAATAGAGCAGTATTAAGCAGTGCACATCTATTTTGTGAAGTTCCTGGGTTATTTTCTTTAACTTTGAACTCCTCGTCTGAACCAGAGTCTGTTTCACTTTCTATCTGTATTTCAGGGGCGGTAGATGGAACAGCAGCACCAAAATCAACCGATTTTGGTTGCATCACCGCGAACTTTCTGGACTCTCTTTTTCTCAGGACTGCAGTTACTTTCTTATCGACTTGGCCTATAACCATCTGTCGCGATGTCCTTTGGTCTAAGAGAAAGAATTTCTCAATTGCCGGAACTTTTTTTGACTTATCAGGACAGTGGCAGATACTTCCCTCCGGATTTGCTGGGTCGATAGGGCATTTACAAAAAGCCACGTCGAAAAGTATATTCGACTTTTCCACAAATTTTTCAACGGCCCCTTTTAAACCGCTACTGTCTGTCCTAGACTTATTCTGGTATGACTTTAGGATTTTCTGGCGTTCTTTAGGAAAAGAAACAATTCTATGCGTGATTGCTTTTTGGCCCGCAGCAGGTATTGATGCCTTTTCATACAGGGTCAAAACCTGAGTCGCAACAACCTTAGCTACGTCCAAGAAAGGGGCTTGATGTGATTAAAGTTAACCACCGTTTTGTCTAAGAAAGAATTGAAGGATGAAAATCTCTAAAGAAAATATCGAGCAATTAAGCTATAATGCCATATCAGTATTTATTCTTTGTAATCAAACTTGACTTTCGCTTTAACCACCACACTTAATTCAGAATTTCATAAAAACTTACATTTTCATAAAAACATGTGCTTCAACAAAACGATGCTTTCAGCATTGCGGCCAGAACGGAAGTGTCAAATATTATTCGGAATCGATTTAGAGTTTGAAATTTTAAGTTTCCAGGCGGGATAATAGGATTTCAAAATTCAATCCAAACGGTGTTCATACCAATGTTTATATTTCAGGGCCAACTTTTGACCGGAATATTTTGTCGAAAATTTTATTATTTGCAACTGGAACCACAAATCACCACTACGCGGTATTTTCGAGTCCGCATAGAACAAAGCTGGCAATTATTTTAGAGTTGATTCCCGGCTGCCGACCAACTCTAAAAAGCATTTTTAGTCTTGTTTGTACTTGACTGAAGTGTACCTCGATTTTTCAAACCTTTTTTTAATATAAACCTTTTAAGTTTGTTCTTTTCTCATAATGAAACCAACTTGGGGGTGCACTTGCTCGTTATGGAATGAAGCAAAATTGTCCAAAATGTTGTATAATACAAGTTATAAGATACTTTTGTCTTCAGTTGCATGAAAAAGACTTACATCAAAATCCAAAATCCTTCGGGATTGAATTCTCTAGCGGGTGCCTATACACACTAGCTAATAACTAATCCAATTCAAGAAAAGTAGTTAATAAATTTAGTAAGAATATCAATATTATAATTTTCTAAATTGAACAATTTTTAAAAACTCCCTCCCGAAAAAAATCCTGTGTGCGCCACTGGTACCACTATGCCGCTTTTTATTAAATAACAAACCATTTTGGTAATAAATCTTTGTAAAATTCGGGCTACAGAAAATAAGTCAAAGCACCCCTAAAATCAAAAAATATTTTTTTGTATGCTGATAAACAATATTGCATTCATAAAAAATCATCGTTGCTGATAGGCAAATACAAAAGTGTGAAAAAGTAGCTTTAGCGGTAATTTTTTGGTCCGAAAATTATATCAAAGATGCACTTTCGATCAGGGAATAGTTTGGCATCAAAAACTCATCTCGTCCAAAATTGACAGTATTGAACAGGGATGATATTTGGGTTGTTCCATTTTGTACAAAAAAGCAAAAAATGTAGTACCAAATCTGTCGATTTTGTAATTAAAAAGGGTTTTTTAATTTGAACAGAAAAGTTTATCAATATTCAAAAACGTGAACAAGTTGCATATATTTTTTTATAAGCATACTTTAGTTCATAAAGCTTTTACCAAAGAAAGTTTAATAAAAATTACATAAATGAAGTTACTTTTAATGTTACATAAATGCAACGTTAAGCTTCGTTTCCAACTCTAAAGAAACGACTCAAGAAAATGTTGGTCAATTTGGTCTTATTCTGCAAAATTGTATTAGGGCAGAATGGATGGACCGGTGACAAAGCAAAACTTTGCATTGCGCTTTTACTTTTGGAGCATTGGCGCTGTTCTTCATCCACTTTTGCTTTCTATTTTGTTTAGTGCTCTAAGTTTGTCAACTTTTCTAAAGAAATTGGAAACAATTCCAAATTTCTTAAGAGTTCACAGAGTGGCCGTGTAGCATTTATGAAAAAAAAAGTGAATACGAGTAAATGAAAATTTACATAAGGAAATTTACTTATCAATTTCTTAGCTTTTTTTTAAATGAGGTTTGACAAGTTCTTTAGAGCTGGAAACGAACCTTAAACAACAAAAATATTTGAGAAATAAAATTGGAAAATATGTTGATTTAATTAATTTTTTATTCATCTGATATCTTTGCATATATTGTACCAAAAATGTCAATTTAGTACAAATGCACTTCTGTCTTTGAAATTGTACCAAAAAAGTACAATTGTTCCAAAAAAATCATCCCTGGTATTGAATATAAGACCTCGATATGAAAAATGTTAATTGTACGTCTTATCGCGTATGTAGCATTGCCATATGAACCCCTTGTGGTCACAAATTTAAGTACATATTTACTAGAGCTCGTTTTGCTTATTTCACGCTGGCTTCATGCTTGTTTTGCTTATTTCACCGATTTACGTGCTTGTTTTCGAGTTTTTTTAAATAAGCTTATTTTCATACTTTTTATCTATTTAAATAATAATATAATTAAAAAATTTCCCTTGAAAAAATCAAAATTACAAAAAAATATCCTACTGAATTAAGTTTAAAATTTGTTCTAAAAATTTCGTATGGAATTCAATCTTAGTTAAAACACATTACCTTGCAAAAAAAAGTTAAATGATAAAAATCTTTTCGCAATCTTGAGAATTCTTTTAAAAATTGCCATTTTGGCTAATGATTTTCAAAAAAATCTAATTTTTCCCATACTTTTGAGAAAATGTGAATTTATTCTCACAAAATGAAACTATTTGAGGGGGGTCGTGAACCTCCAGCGTTAATTTTGAGCCACGCTAGTACTTATGGGTGAAAATAAGTGAAACGGACAACTTTTAAATTTTTCATCTCGGATTTTTAAGTTAATGATGTTTTCCGATAGAGGTACGAATACAGTTTTGCCCCACAAAATATTTTCGAAAAATTTCGTCTATTTCGCGAATAATCGCGATTTGAATATTTACATATTGACTTTTCAATAAATTTATATCTCGGAAACGAGTAAGGATATTTAAGAACTTTTTTTTTTAAAATAACGGTAAAAGATTAGACTTGTTGGATAAATTGGTTTTGCTGTTTAAAAAATTTGGTGCGGTCAAGATTTAAGCAATTTTTTAAAACAATGGCAAATTCGACCACGTTCTAGGTCTCGTTTGAAAACAATATTTACCTAGTTAATGTGCCTATTCTCACCCAAAAAATTTAAAAAAAAAAATTAGTAACTTCTTAAATTAAAAAAGTTATGCCAAACTATGTGGTCACACATAGCAATTAAAAACTTGAACAAACATTTTTTTTAATTTTTTTGTCTTACACTCCGTTACTGTGAAAAAGGAGACATAGTGCATGTTGTAGGTCATGTTAAATAAGAAAAAGTTCCATATCAGGAATTTCAAATACACCTCCAAAATCTGGACTTTTGACCAAAAAACCGATTCTCAGAGGTCCACACTACTTTTCTTATAACTTTAATAATGTTTCATCGAATTTTATTTTAAACGTGCACATTTTTTAAATATGTTTGTTTTATTAATTAATTAATAGTTAAGTGGAAAGGATATAAAACACATTAAATTTATCATTTCAAAAAAAGTTCTTAATTATCTCTATTCGTTTCCGAGATATAAATTTATTAGATATGTAAATATTCAAATCGCGATTATTCGCGAAATAGACGGAATTTTTCGGAAATATTTTGTGGGGCAAAACTGTATTCGTACCTCTATCGGAAAACATCATTAACTTAAAAATCCGAGATAAAAAATTTAAAAGTTGTCCGTTTCACTTATTTTCACCCTATATTAGATTTTCCTTCTTGGAAATAAAATATTTTTGCCAACAGTGTGTTTTTTTTTTCAAAATATCATTATAAGCGTGCATATTTCGCGCATATTTCGCCCGAATTTCGTGCTTATTTGCTTGCTTGTTTTGGAAATTTTTGTGCTGTTTTTTCCGAGCTCTAATAATTACATACCAGCTGCAATAGTGTGTGCGAGCATCAATGATAAAAATTTCCTTGCGATGGCATTTTTACAATCCATGGCTCGGGCCGTATGCATAAATAGCAGTGAAAACTTTTCACTCGAATATTCACAATAGAAATTTCAAATTACATACAAAAAAAAATTCAAAATGAAATAATTAAATAAATAATTTTTTTTCTAGGCTTGGCCTTTTATAATTAGAGACAATTTTCAATTAGAAAAGTTACAAACAAACAAAAATTAAAAAATAATACAGAAATTTATACTTCACATTTTTGTAGTGGCTTACAGCTCATTTCTTGCGACAAACTATAAATATATACACATTTAATATTTATGGTTTGTCGCAAATTTAATAATGTGAATATTTAGTATCATTGGAAAGTTCTAACCAATCCCTTTCGAATGGGCGGTCTATTTTTATGAAATAGGTGGTCAAACCTCATGCAGCACCTAAATGGAAAGGTATTGGCAGGCACGTAGCTATTGGCTTGAGGGGCTGAAGCCCCCCGAAATGATTTCTTTTTTTACTGAATGACGAAAGCTGTTGTTTTACTCAAGCTTTACGTTCTGTAAAAATCGACTCGATCGTACCGGTGCGACGCAATTTTGTGAAAAAAAATATTTAAAAAGTTTAAATTCAGCTATTGTGTTAATTTCGGTAAAAGTGGTGTTATTTGAGATATCGGAAATATCTTTAATAACATTAGGATAAATAAAAAAGAGTAAAAAACAAGTTTTTTAAAATATAACCCTATAAACGACTAAAAAGCAGAAAATAAATTTCCTTTTTTCCTCTTTTTTTTTTTTTAAAAAATTAATTTTTTAACCCCCCTTTTTCCTTCTTTTTTTCCCTTTTTACTCTCTTTCCCGAATGCCAACCTAAGTACAAAATTTCAACCCTGTAGCTTAAAAAATACGAAAGTTAGAACTTTAAATTGGCTCCATCCCGTTATAAAAAAGTGAAATTTTCATAACATTAATATTTTTGGAGTTGTGTCTTTATTGCAGGGAATGAGCGATATATCGAATTGCTACATTTTCAGATACTTCTTCTCGGATTTGCTTCACCTAACCATGTTAATAATAATTAAAGGGGATTTGCACTGCGACCGTTGGTCTTTTGTGACCTTCTGAGTGCATTATACAGATTACTGGACAATATTATGTTGGTTTGTTTTTAAGTTTAAAAATCCACTTTATATCAAAAAAAGAATAATGACAATGATTTTTGTAACAGAGTGAGTGCATTATCCACATTCTCAATTCACTGGGATATTACTGTTGATCTTCTAAAAGTTATCAACAAAGCTGGGCAGTAACTAGTTAATTAGTTAATTAACGAAGTTAAATTTTTGGTTAACTTTTAACTTTTCAGTTAATTTTGAAAACCATTAAATGGCTTCGATTAACTAACTTTAGTTAACTTTAAAACAAAAACATTTTTTTTATTATTGAATGTAAAAAAAATGCATACTATTTTCGAACTAATATTGACATTTAATTTAAAAATCGACTACTGCTATATTCTATTTTTATGTATGAATTAGGCATGTCAATCCCGGGATCCCGGGATCCCGGGATCCCGCTTCTTTGTTAGTCCCGAAAATCCCGGGATTCGCACTGACTAATCCCGGGATTTTCGGCACAAGTTTTATGAGTAATTTTTTCAAAAATATGCCTTTTATATTGGGAAAAAATTAGTCAATTAAATTCTATCTGTTTAGAAAAAATTTATAAATTCAGGAGCTTTTTCTATCATGAATAATTTCTTTCTGAATGGTTTAGTTTTAGCAAGGACCATAGTTTTGCATCCAAAAAATGTTGATAAACATTCAGGAAAAAACTTCGAAAAGTCGGATATTTTTGGAAATCTATTCCAATTAGTATTTTATTCTACATATTTTAAAGTTATTCAACCTTTTTTCTAATATTCCAAATCAAAGGTGTGATAAATTCAATTTAAAAAAAAATCCAATAAAAACCTTGAATATTGTTAGATTATTTGCGCAATTTCCAAAATATTATAGTATGGGTATATTAAAAGCAATTAATTCGATTTAATATAACATTTTTTTACTGAAATTTGGCAAAGGTCTCGAAAATTGACATCCCTAGTATGAATGGACTATTCTAAACACAATGGCGTTCTCAGCCATCACGTGAGGTTTACACCGTCAGGATGTTTCCATTTCTCAAATTTCTCAAAATGGAGCAAAACTGAGAACGCCATTGTGTTTAGAATTGCCTGTGATATTCGTTCTTAACCAAACTTCATTCGTTTCATTATTATTATTTAATAATCTAATAAAATTTGTATGCCTTTATATAAATATAAATAAATTGTTTCATACACGAAATTTCGCTTTTGATAAATATGTTTATTTAGTGAAAAATTCAGATTTTTATTGAGCTTTTCATAATTTATGTATTAATTATCGGTTTTAGCTCATTTTCCATATTTTGGAAAAGGGAGTACAACAACTAAGCGAAAACTCAGTCTGGCAGAGTGTACAGCTATTTCGGATCCAGCCACGGATCCGCGTCAACACTCTTAATGCATTTTATTTTATCCATGCGACGCTATAAGTAAGTATTGGTATGACGCACAAGAGAATTGCTTCTCCTTTCGGCAGTTGTTAACTACCGATCGTTTTAAAAAATTTTACCTACAAAATTGGTTGCATTTTGGTTAATTTAAGAAGATTTTTTATCTAGGTGTACTCGATTTCCTAGAAATTCTCAAAATGTATTGTCATAGGTCCTGCCAAAAAATTTTGTTTTTCGATTCTCCGGGTCTGAGCTCTTCAAAAGTTATTAACCCTGCCTAAATTGCAATCAGTTGCAATACTCACGGTTAAAGCATGTGCTAGAGCAACATATTCTGCACAAAAGCTAACCAGTTTCATCGGTTTCTGCCTGCTTCCGCTGAACAAAACTCAATAAACCCTAAGCCCTTATAAATTAACTAGCTGTTACATACCCGGCGTTGCACGGGTTGTATAAAATTTTAAAACAAATATATATAGGAATTTGCGACAATTTCAATGGCGCTGTAGTTGATGGTTTATTCCCCCCGTGAAACTTGGTGCCAGTTGTAATCTCACCCGGTAGGAATCACACAAAAAAAGTCCAAGGACACACTTGGTCCTTGTCCAAGGAAGCACTTGGTTCCAGTTGTAATCCCACCCGGTATGATTCACCCAAAAAATGTCCAAGGGAGCACTTGGTGCCAGGTTGTAATCCCACCCGGCATGAGCCACCCAAAAAATGTCCAAGGACGCACTTGGTGGCAGCTGTAATCCCACCCGGTATGATTCAGCCAAAAAAAGTCCAAGGACGCAATTGGTGGCAGTTGTAATCCCACCCGGTATGATTCACCCAAAAAATGTGCAAGGGCGCAGTTGGTGGCATGGACCACTTAATATTCGATAGTTACTAAGTTACTTTTTAATAATATTTTTTGTTGTATGGGAGGTGCCACATCCAACCTCTTATGCCCTTTTGCAAATTTCATTACTAACACAATTTTACCTTCAAATTTCAATAAAATCAGTGAAGCCGTGATATGGGGTAGAAAATTGTGTGGGCGGTTCCACGCCCCTTGTCCAATTATTCCCATATTCGACACATAGCAGTACAACTCCATTCCAAATTTCACTAAAATATATCCATTAGTTGCTTAATTAGCTGCACCCAGATAAATCTTCATGTATTTTAATTAACACGATTCATGTTATATTTACATGAAAAACATTTGTACGCAAAACAAAAACAATTCCAAAAAACTACAACTACATTGACAAAAATCGAAGCAAAACGCACACATTTACACAAATAAGAAATTTTTATACCCCCACACTGTGGCAGGGTATACTAACTTTGTCACAACGTTTGTAACGCCCATAAGGAGGCGTGTCCGGTATGGAAAAGTATATATATTCTTGATCAGTATCACCTCCTGAGTCGATTTAGCGATGTCCGTCTGTCTGTCCGTCCGTCTGTCCGTCTGTCCGTCTGTCCGTCTGTCCGTCCGCACGATAGCGGTCGCAGTTTTGGAGATATCGACTTGAAACTTTTTTTACATGTTTTTCTCGTGAATACTGAGATCAAGTTCGAGAATCAGCCAAATCGGACAAAAACTGGGCGTGGCTCCCATACACCGAAAAAAAAGTAAAAATTTTTCAAGTCTTTTTTATTGTTGTATTCCATTGGAAATGTTTAGAAACGTATTTTTGACATGGTCCGAGGTTCCGAAGCCATATATATAAGGGTCTAAATGGGGTCCTGAGACCAATTTTTTTTTTTTCGGATTTGATTGGAAATTTTTAGAAATGGATTTTGGACATGGTTTGGGCTCCAAAACCAGAGAGTGGACTATCTTCGGCTATACCGAAGTTGAAATACCCCCAAACAGTAGAATGAAGTACCTCGAACATAAACAAATTTGGTCTCAAGACCCTATTTTGAGCCAATTATAGGTGGTTTTGGAGCCCAAACCATGTCCAAAATCCATTTCTAAAAATTTCCAATCAAATCCGAAAAAAAAAAAAAATTGGTCTCAGGACCCCATTTAGACCCTTATATATGTGGCTTCGGAACCTCGGACCATGTCAAAAATACGTTTCTAAACATTTCCAATGGAATACAAAAATAAAAAAGACTTGAAAAATTTTTACTTTTTTTTCGGTGTATGGGAGCCACGCCCAGTTTTTGTCCGATTTGGCTGATTCTCGAACTTGATCTCAGTATTCACGAGAAAAACATGTAAAAAAAGTTTCAAGTCGATATCTCCAAAACTGCGACCGCTATCGTGCGGACGGACAGACGGACAGACGGACGGACAGACAGACGGACATCGCTAAATCGACTCAGGAGGTGATACTGATCAAGAATATATATACTTTTCCATACCGGACACGCCTCCTTATGGGCGTTACAAACGTTGTGACAAAGTTAGTATACCCTGCCACAGTGAGTGTGGGGGTATAAATATTATTGCGCAATGTGTTGTATGGGAGGTGCCACGCCCCTTTGTCCAATTATTCCCATATTCGACACATAGCTGCGAAAACATACTGTACAACTCCATGCTAAATTTCATTAGAATATATTCAATCGTTGCTTAATTAGCTGGTATTTAAGTTATGTGTTGTGTGGGAGGTGCCACGCCCCTTTGTCCAATTATTCCCATATTCGACACATAGCTGGGAAAACATACTATACAGCTCTATTCCAAATTTCATTGAAATATATCCAATAGTTGCTTAATTAGCTGTTATTTAAGCTACGTGTTGTGTGGGCGGTGCCACTCCCCTTGTCCAATTATGCTCATATTTGGCATAAAGCTTGGAAAAGTTATTATGCAACTTCGTGATAAATTTCGTATTTATTATTCAATATTCAATTCAAATTCAATTCAATAGTTACTAAATTACCTTGTAGACATATTTTGTGTTGTTTGGGAGGTGCCACGCCCCTTTGTCCAATCCCAACCGCCTATGTTACATGTCGATACCTATATAATTTATCCTGAAAGTTTCAAGAGAATCGGTACAGCCGTTTAGCCGTGATTGAGGGACAAACAGACAGACAGACAGACACACACTCAGTTTTATAATATACTAGCTGTTACATACCCGGCGTTGCACGGGTTGTATAAAATTTTAAAATAAATATATATAGGAATTTGCGATAACTTCAATGGCGCTGTAGTTGATGGTTTATTCCCCCCGTGAAACTTGGTGCCAGTTGTAATCCCACCCGGCATGATCCACCCAAAAAATGTCCAAGGACGTTCTTGGTGGCAGTTGTAATCCCACCCGGCATGAGCCACCCAAAAAATGTCCAACGAAGCACTTGGTGCCAGATTGTAATCCCACCCGGCATGAGCCATCCAAAAAATGTCCAAGGACGCACTTGGTGCCAGGTTGTAATCCCACCCGGCATGAGCCACCCAAAAAATGTTCAAGGAAGCAATTGGTGGTAGTTGTAATCCCACCCGGCATGATTCAGCCAAAAAAGTCCAAGGACGCACTTGGTGGCAGTTGTAATCCCACCCGGTATGATTCACCCAAAATATGTGCAAGGGCGCAGTTGGTGGCATGGACCACTTAATATTCGATAGTTACTAAGTTACATTTTAATAATATTTTTTGTTGTATGGGAGGTGCCACGCCCCGTTGTCCAAATCCAACCTCTTATGTCCTATTGCAAATTCCATTACTAACACAATTTTACCTTAAAATTTCAATAAAATCAGTAAAGCCGTGATATGGGGTAGAAAATTGTATGGGCGGTGCCACGCCCCTTGTCCAATTATTCCCATATTCGACACATAGCAGTACAACTCCATTCCAAATTTAACTAAAATATATCCATTAGTTGCTTAATTAGCTGGTATTTAAGTTATGTGTTGTGTGGGAGGTGCCACGCCCCTTTGTCCAATTATTCCCATATTCGACACATATCAGTGCAACTCCATTCCAAATTTCACTAAAATATATCCAATAGTTGCTTAATTAGCTGGTATTTAAGTTACATGTTGTGTGGGCGGTGCCACGCCCCTTTGTCCAATTATTCCCATATTCGACACATAGCTGGGAAAACATACTGTACAACTCCGTGCTAAATTTCATTAGAATATATTCAATCGTTGCTAAATTAGCAGGTATTTAAGTTATGTGTTGTATGGGCGGTGCCACGCCCCTTGTCCAAGTATTCACATATTCGACACATAGCAGAGAAAACATAATATACAGCTCCATTCCAAATTTAATTAAAATATATCCAATAGTTGCTTAATTAACTGTTATTTAAGTTACATGTTGTGTGGGCGGTGCCACGCCCCTTGTCCAATTATTCCCATTTTCGACACATAGCAGTACAACTCCATTCCAAATTTCACTAAAATATATCCAATAGTTGCTTAATTAGCTGGTATTTAAGTTATGTGGTGTGTGGGAGGTGCCACGCCCCTTTGTCCAATTATTCCCATATTCGACACATAGCAGTACAACTCCATTCCAAATTTAACTAAAATATATCCATTAGTTGCTTAATTAGCTGGTATTTAAGTTACTGTTATACAATTTATTGCGTTATTAACATTTTTAGGTTTTGGCCAGAAAAAGTGGATACAAGGAAGTGTCAGACAGAAAAAGTAATAACAAGGAAGTGTCAGACAGAATAAATACATCAAGCAGGCTACACAGAAAAATTTTTGGTTGGAAAATCTAACAAAAAAAATTGTTAGTTTACCAACCCATACAAAAGTTCGGAGAACATGAAATCGGAAACAATTTCCATCGGTTAATCTAAACGATAAAAAATTGTTTTTTTTACCAATACAAAATTGTTATTTTACTTGTACGCTAAAGCATGATGTCTGCATAGAACATGTTCTATTTTTAGATTGAACAGAGTCTGCTTTACAGACTGTGCAGAGTATACTACTCTGTACCCTGTGTTCTATTTTTAGATATCTATATATATAAAAGAGACGTGTATGTTTGTTACCAGTAGACGCGGAAAGTCGTGACATAGGATAGGTTTTTACACGCCCACTTTTACCGCCTACAAGTTAGTAAAAACTGCTATATCTCAGACGTTTTCGATCACAAGAAAATGAAATTTGCCATGAACATACTACAAGACCCTTAATCTGGGCTACAAATGGACGGGATTAGACAATGGGGAGTGGCACCGCGCATACAAGTCAATATCTGAAAATGCTGTAATAGCGCTCCAACACAATGTTTTCCAACGAAATTTGGCAAATGGCTTCATGGTTTCAACTCTAAGCCAAATGCAACATATCGGAGTGATTGGACAAAGGGGCGTGGCACCGCCCATACAAACCAATATTTCAAATTGCCATTCTTGGGCTCCCATTGAATATTCTTCAACGGGAAATGGTTCTATGCCTTCAATGCAACATATTGGAATTGGACAGCGGGGCGTGGCACTTCCCATACAATTCAATATTTTCAGAAATGTTACACTTGGGCTCCCGATTTAATTATAAGTTCAATGTTACATACAGTGGCTCAAAGTAATAATGGAACAAAAGTTGCAAAAGCACTAAAATTAAAAAAAAATAACTAAGATGTTGTTGTAGCAAAAACAATTTTTTTATTTAAAAGGCTCCAGGTCTATAGAATATAAAACAAGCAAAAAATTAAAGAAATCCATTAACTACATTTAAAAAAAAAGTTTTTGTAACCTAACATCAAAATTGAACATCAAAGTAATATGAATGAAAGTTATAATTAAATTAATATTTTGTGGGCAGCCCTTTTTGTTGAATAACTGCCTGCAGTCGTCGAGGCATTGATTCCACCAGGTTTTTGCAATAAGATGGCTCCATATTGTTCCACTCCTCAATT
>OX596010.1:37491259-37720349 GCA_951394025.1 Heteromyza rotundicornis
ATCAGGGTTGGCAACCGAATCGAATAAAGGTTTCGGTTTCGCTTCTTGACTTTGAAAAGGTTTCGGTTGGCTGGAGCGATTGAAAAGGTTTCGGTTTAGGTTTTAAAAGGTTTCTAGATGGCCAAATATTAGGAAATTTTATATCAATTCAATATAAATCAAGGGTGCTGAATCTAACTACATTTACCAAATTTCCTTATCTAACGCATTTTCAAAAAAATTTCTGCTTAAATTTTTATTTTTTTACACCACACAGGGGTTATTACCTTTGTCACAACGTTTAAAAGTATATATATTCATGATCAGCATCGAACACCAATTTAGCCATATTCCCGTCTGTCTGTCACGATTGTGGTTGGAATGTTTTTTTTTTGAGACATCAACGTGAAATTTTGGGTTTACGTTTTTTTCTCCGAACTGAGATGAAATTCGAGAATCAGCTATATCGTACAAAAAAGGCTACCATATAAAACTACGAAAAAAAGCGAAAATTTTCCAAGTGTTTTCCTAAACCATATAAAACGCGTCAAAATGGGGTCTGTAAACAAACATTTACAATATTTAAAAAAATATTTTCCTATATTTTAAGAATATATAAAATAAATAAATGAAATACGATGAATTTTCTTTTAGAAAAAAAAACTTCAAGTCAATTTTGTGTACGAAAACCTTTCAAAAACCGATTAAAAACCCATAACCTTTTGAATTGGTTTTGGTTGAACCCATTCAATTGGTTACGACGAATCGGTTTCGGTTTCGCTCCCTAACATGAATCGGTTTCATTCGGTTTCGGTTTCGGTTGCCAACCCTGCTTGTAATTGTAATTACATTAGGAAAAATTTTTTTTGTTTTTTTTTTGTTTGCAATTATTTTATAATATATATTTATACCCCTACACTCACTGTGGCAGGGTATACTCACTTTGTCACAACGTTTGTAACGCCCATAAGGAGGCGTGTCCGGTATGGATATACTTTTCTTGATCAGCATCACCTCCTGAGTCGATTTAGCGATGTCCGTCTGTCTGTCCGTCTGTCCGTCTGACCGTCTGTCCGTCTGTCCGTCTGTCCGTCTGTCCGTCCGCACGATAGAGGTCGCAGTTTTGGAGATATCGACTTGAAACTTTGGGTACATGTTTTTCTCGTGAATACTGAGATCAAGTTCGAGAATCAGCCAAATCGGACAAAAACTGGGCGTGGCTCCCATACACCGAAAAAAAAGGTAAAAATTGTTCAAGTCTTTTTTATTGTTGTATTCGATTGGAAATGTTTAGAAACGTATTTTTGACATGGTCCGAGGTTCCGAAGCGCCATATATAAAGGTCTGAATGGGGTCTTGAGACCAAAATTTTTTTTTTGTTGGATTTGATTGGAAATTTTGTGAAATGGATTTTGGACATGTTCCGGGCTCCAAAACCACCTATAATTGGGTCAAAATAGGTTCTTGAGACCACATTTTTTTATATTCGAGGTACTTCTTCCTACAGTGTGGGGGTATTTCAGCTTCGGTATAGCCGAAGATAGTCCACTCTCTAGTTATACCCCCACACTCACTGTGGCAGGGTATACTCACTTTGTCACAACGTTTGTAACGCCCATAAGGAGGCGTGTCCGGTATGGAAAAGTATATATATTCTTGATCAGTATCACCTCCTGAGTCGATTTAGCGATGTCCGTCTGTCTGTCCGTCTGTCCGTCTGTCCGTCTGTCCGTCCGCACGATAGCGGTCGCAGTTTTGGAGATATCGACTTGAAACTTTGGGTACATGTTTTTCTCGTGAATACTGAGATCAAGTTCGAGAATCAGCCAAATCGGACAAAAACGTGGCTCCCATACACCGAAAAAAAAGGTAAACATTTTTTATTGTTGTATTCGATTGGAAATGTTTAGAAACGTATTTTTAACATGGTCCGAGGTTCCGAAGCCACATATATAAGGGTCTAAATGGGGTCTTGAGACCAATTTTTTTTTTTTTGTGGATTTAATTGGAAATTTTTAGAAATGGATTTTGGACATGGTCCGGGCTCCAAAACCACCTATAATTGGCTCAAAATAGGGTCTTGAGACCACATTTTTATATGTTCGATGTACTTCTTCCTACTGTGTGGGGGTATTTCAACTTCGGTATAGCCGAAGATAGTCCACTCTCTAGTTTTTTCTCAAATTTGGGACCGGGATTAAAACCCATGCCTTCGGAGTTTGGATGGCACGCTAAACGCTAACCGGTTGGTCTACTGTTAACATTATTTAACAGAGTTTAAATCTATTATATATATGTACATCTTTTGTACTTAAAGTATACTTTGTATCGTTTTAAAAAACGCCGTAAAACTATACTTGAATTTTTTTAAACATACTAGGATTTTAGGATAGAAAAGAACAACAGTATTATCAATTTCAAACGACTATCGAATGAGCAAGACGATTGAAATTGAAAACATTTGTTTTAAAAATGAAAACATAAATGTACTGCAGAAAAAACTATGTTTTGAAATGAAATTTAAAAAAAAATGTGTTACTACAAGCAATTTCATTATAATACAGTTAATTAAAAGAATATATCATCTATGAAAGGGATAATTCTAACAGGTCACTAGGCTTAGTACGTTTCAGTCTTCGTACATTATTTTCTATAGGTAACATATAAGCTTCTTCGTTGACATGGCTTCTAAGACGATCGTGGTGACTTGTTGCGTAACGCTTAATTTCGGTGCTAACTGTATTTACATTTAAGTCACGATGAAGATCACAATTCCTGACGTATCATGGAGCATTGGCGATAGACCCCAGAACAACATTTTGGAATTGTTGAATGATGTTTATGTGGCTTTGACTGGCACATCCCCAGAGTTGGATGCCATACGTCCACACAGGTTTCAGCATTTGATTGTAAATTGCCAATTTGTTGTTGATAGATAAGACTGACCTTTTATCTACCAACCACTTCATTGATCTAAATTTGTGATTGAGCTCTTCGCGTTTTTTCTTGACGTGCTCATTCCAGCGTAGTTTTGCTTCTAGTGTCATACCCAGGTACTTCGCAGTGTTAGGAATCTGCTTTCCATTGATATATAGTGCTAAGTAGTAGGAGTTCGGATGCCTTCCCTCCCCGCTTCCAACCTTTACTTATTTTTTATATGAAACGGGACAAAAAAACAGGCCTACGTCTGTCGCTTCCATGCGTATGCCTGCTGGCAGGCATGGTCGTAGAAGCGGAGTTGGATGGTGTCTTTTTAATTTCCCTCCGTTTCCTCGTTCTGACGCTACCCAGTGGTCAAAAGAAGGTGTCTGCAGGCATGCCAGTATGCCTCTTTGGGAGTTCGGATGCCTTCCCTCTCCGCTTCCAACCTTTACTTATTTTTTATATGAAACGGGACAAATAAACAGGCCTACGTCTGTCGCTTCCATGCGTATGCCTTCTGGCAGGCATGGTCGTAGAAGCGGAGTTGGATGGTGTCTTTTTAATTTCCCTTCGTTTCCTCGTTCTGACGCTATATTCGCCTTTGATTGGCTGAGCTAAAAATGGCCGCCAAAATTTATTGGGAACATCTAATTTTAGAATTTCCCTTTTCAGTTCATTTTAAATTAAAGTTATATTTTTCACTCATTGTAAATTAGATTTGTGGCATGTAAATGTTATATTTTATGATTCTGATATTATATTTTCGAACTCTTTAGTTTAATTTTCATTTACTTACTGACAATTCGTGTGCGGGCTTTTAGCACGTTCGTCTACTAATGGCATTATTTTACTATGATCTAACTGCGTATATTAGAACTTATGTATTTTTTGTAAATGGGTGTTTTGAAAAGTATTTAAGCATTTTATTTACTTCAAATAAATTTTATTGAAAAATTTATTTTTTTGTAACTTTGAGTTTTTTTTAATACAAATTGCAGAAATTTATCGTAATAATTCGAATTAAAAAAATCATACTCTTTAATGCGGTTACATAACAAATAGTACGTTTAGTGTTAATTCAATTCATGGTAGTTAACGGTTTTTCGGTTTCGGTACCACAACTTTTGCACGGATTACATTTCAAATGCTCTATAATGAAAATTGTAAATTTTTTAACACACGAAATTATTGAAATTTTTTTTGGGAGGCTGATGTAGAATGTACAGAATTTTATGAAAATTTATAAACATATTGCACAATAAAAATAAAGAAAAAATTCAAAAATTTCGGTATATATAAATCAATTTGCAAAATAAAATAAATCATATTCCTAAAATATTTCCAAATCAATATGTGATATTGTTGGAAATTTGAATCTTTTAGAAAATTCAAGAGATTTTCTTTAAATCAATCTAGAAATCAACTATTTTAATTAGATTGATTAATTAAATATTTCTAAAAATTTTTCACACAGTAGGAAGAAGTACCTCGAACGTAAAAAAATGTGGTCAAGACCCTATTTTGAGCCAATTATAGGTGGTTTTGGAGCCCGGACCATGTCCAAAATCCATTTCTAAAAATTTCCAATCAAATCCACCAAAAAAAAAAAATTGGTCTCAAGACCCCATTTAGACCCTTATATATGTGGCTTCGGATCCTCGGACCATGTCAAAAATACGTTTCTAAACATTTCCAATCGAATACAACAGTAAAAAAGTTTTTATCCGATTTGATCTCAGTATTCACGAGAAAAACATGTACCCAAAGTTTCAAGTCGATATCTCCAAAACTGCGACCGCTATCGTGCGGACGGACAGACGGACAGACGGTCAGACGGACAGACGGACGGACAGACAGACGGACATCGCTAAATCGACTCAGGAGGTGATGCTGATCAAGAATATATATACTTTTCCATACCGGACACGCCTCCTTATGGGCGTTACAAACGTTGTGACAAAGTTAGTATACCCTGCCACAGTGAGTGTGGGGGTATAAAAATCCTTTTAGAGCGTAGGTATTCCCTTTTATTTCATAACACTGTGCAACAGAAGTTATAGGGCCCCTATGATAACGGCAAACCGCTAACAGATCTAAAATTAGAGTACAAAAATGTATTAAAAAAAATTTAAAAAAATAAAAAGAAATCAAAAAAAAAATTGCCATAATCAGAATTTGAACCCATCCCCTCTCCCTTCTAGCGCTGGCATACTGGCATGCCTCCGCTAGGAAGGAAGCTAAGTTTTCACGATTTTTACTACATCTTAATAACAAGAGCTAATAACAAAAAACCTTAAACAGATCTGAAATAAACGTTCAAAAATTAATTTTTTAAAAAAATTTCCGAAATCAGGATTTGAACCCACGTTTAGAAAAACATAAAATATCTTCTAAATATTTAAGCACATTGCGTAGAAAATCCATTGACACCAATGCAATGGATTTTCTACGCAATGTGCAATTTCTTCCCATAACAGGCGTGCAGGCATGCCTCTAGCGGAGAGGCCTTGCGAAATTTACTACTGGGTAGTTATTCTGTGAACCTGGTGCAGTGTCGAATGATTAGCTCTAAAACCAAACTGATGGTTTGGAATAATGTTTTTATCATCCAGAACTTCAAGTAATCTAATGCTCAGTATCTTTTCAAAGACTTTCGACATTATCGCACTGTCCATTTTTAGTCCCGAAAATCCCGGGATATTTTTTCCTAAATCCCGGGATTTTCGGGACTACATTTTAAATAAATTAGTCCATAAAAAAAGTTTAATATAAGAAAAATACAACTTTTCATGGCTCATAAAATATAAAAAAAGCGTGTAAGCAGAAAAATAGTTTTTGACAACATTTGACAACCCCAAAATGAAAAAAAGTTAGTTAGAAACAAAACTAAAAAATTTTTAATTTATTAAAAAAAATTACGAATAAAATTGTTTGTGTTAGAAATTTTTTCTTTAAGAAAATATAATTTTATATTTATTTCAGAAGAAAATTGATTTTTTCAGTCTTAGCGAACGCACAAAAAAGAATTGCTTAATAAAAATAATTAAGTAAAGCTGAAAACTGATGCAAAGTAATTTCAGAAAACTTACTTTAACATATTTTGAATTGAATTGTATTTTCCTAAAGAAACGGAAACTCAAATACTGAAAAAAAAAAAAGTTAGTTAGAAACAAAACTAAAAAATTTTTAATTTATTAAAAAAAATTACGAATAAAATTGTTTGTGTTAGAAATTTTTTCTTTAAGAAAATATAAATTTATATTTATTTCAGAAGAAAATTGTTTTTTTCAGTCTTAGCGAACGCACAAAAAAGAATTGCTTAATAAAAATAATTAAGTAAAGCTGAAAACTGATGCAAAGTAATTTCAGAAAACTTACTTTAACATATTTTGAATTGAATTGTATTTTCCTAAAGAAACGGAAACTCAAATACTGAAAAAAAATGCATTTTTTTGTACCTTTAATAAATGGAAATTAATGTTTATGTTTATTTATTTAAGCTAAAATTATCAGTTTTGAGATAAAACATATAAAAAACATTTTTTTATTTTTTTAAAATGCATTTTATTTGTCAAAGTATCAAATCCCGAAAAATCCCGGGATCCCGGGATTGCAATTTTCAGTCCCGAAAATCCCGGGATTGCGAAAAGCCTAAAGTGTGTAAAACCTTGTAGACACTATTTACACACAAATTTGCGTGTATTTATAAGTAAGAAGTGTTTAAATTTAACGCATATAATATGTTTATTTATAGCGCACCATAATGTAATTATAGCTCAAGAGAGCAGCTAAAAATGTGTAATATTAATCGTGTACTATGTAACGCACTAAAACGTATTCTGTATGTAATTATAGCGCAGTTAAACAGCGCAAAACATGTGTTAATTTAACTGCTTTTGAGAATAAAAGAAAATTATAAAAATTTCAATGACACCAGTCAGGCCCGTAGCCAAGATTTCGGTTCGGGGGGGCTTGAAAAAAAAAAATTTTTTTTAAAGCATATTTTTGATTCTAGTTTTGACCCCAGCTATTATATTGATAACCTTTTGGAGGATCAGTCGTAACATCCCAGTGAAATGAGATCATGAATAATGTTATTAAAATCATTGTCAATAAAATCGCGAGTTGGTGTTTTATTGTACGAAAATATGTACCGTCTATGAATAAAAATAAACAAAAAATCGCAGTTTCCTTCTATTTTTTTTAATTAAAAGTGGATTTTTAAACTTCAAAACAAATTAACATAATATTGGCCATTAATCGCCAATATCTCGCAAGTGGTCGAAAATCATATTACAAAAGAATCTTTGCTGCATCTTTCCACATATTTAAAATATGCAAATTGTACATGATACGGTCGGAACTGAAATAAAGCCGGGATTCCAGTCCCTACTCCAGACATTTATATTTTATCCTCCAGATATTTATGAAGATTTTCCAATATATTAACATGGTTAGGTCACAAAAGACGAACGGTCGCAGTGCAAATCCCCTTTTATTATTATTAACAGGTTTAGGTGAAGCAAAACCAAGAAGAAGTATCTGAAAATGTTAGCAATTCGATAATTCGCTCATTCCCTGCAATAAAGACACAACTAAAAAAACATAAGTTTACTTTAGGGCCTGGAAACTTTTTGCACTTTTTTTTTTTATTCCTATGTATTTTCACGTCCTAAATCGAAATCCGGAAGAGTTTTGCCCCGGACGCTTATAGTTTCCGAGATATTTGCATTTAAAATTCCGAATTTTCCCATATAAAATATTCACTTCTTCGTTATTGAATGAATTCTTCTTCTTCCTTGAATGTATTTGTTCATTCGTTTTAGGCACAATTTTTGTCATTTGCAATTTTCAAACACTACAACAATACAGTTGTATTATTGCTATTGCAGTAATTTTGTTAATTTTGTTTTTTTGTTGTAATAATGTTATTGCAATGCTGTTGTATAGTTCTTGTTGTTGTAATATTGTTATGACAATGTTGTTGTCATCGTAATGCTGTTGTTGTTGTTTTGTAATTTGTAGTTCTCACCTTGTTGTTGTAATTTGTTGTTGGAACAGCCCTTAAAATCATTGCAACTATTACAAACACATCAACATCGCCTACGGCACTTACTACCACTGCATTACATCCTATCTACCAACATCCATTGTTTCAATCCTCCTTTAAATTCATTTCCCTATTTCCAAAAACTATATTTCCATAAATTTTTTAAAATAAGTAACTAAATACTTCATTGCCATAAATTTATTAAAATAAGTGCTTACTTTATGCTTCCATAACACATGAACATATTTTTCGTAATACTTCCACCGACTACCACTTTCATTCCGAATGACTTTTTCAAGAAGAAGAAGAATTCATAAACAAGAATAAGTGATTATTTTATATGGGAAAAATCAGAACTTTAAATGCAAATATCTCGGAAACTATAAGCGTCCGGGGCAAAATTCGATTTAGGACGTGAAAATACATAGAAATAAAAAAAAAAGTGCAAAAAGTTTCCAGGCCCTAAAGTAAACTTGTTCCATATATTCTTGATCAGCATCACCTCCTGAGTTGATTAGTCCATGTCCGTCTGTCCGTTATTTCGCACGATAACTGTCGTAGCTTTTGAGCTATCGACCCCAAATTTTGGGATTCCTCTTGTTTTGGCGAATGATTGGACGGTATTGAAATCGGATAAGAGCCACGCCTACCTCCCATACCAAATGGCCGCCAATTTTATGGTGCATGGTATTATAGCTTCGGTCAGACCGAAGATAATTCTCTTACTAGTTTATATGGATTTCAGCACTTGGAATGTTTTTTGACAGCATGCCGATAAATATCTGAGGATCCTAGTGGCATTCATAACTACAAAAACCCGAATTTTGAGTTGTGTCTTTATTGCAGGGAATAAGCGATATATGCACATTGGACCTGCTCCTTTGTATATAAAAATGACTTATGTGAAGTTTAAAGCCAATCAGATAAGGAAAAGTCGGCGCGGAATGCACTTTTTCCCCATACACTCACTTTGAAGAAAGCTTCTATTTTCATAAGTGAAATAACAATTTTAAAATATAAATTTTAGTTAAATTTTCTTTTTCTTTTACTTTAAAATTAAAACTTTTTTGACTTTAGAACCGATATTTGCCTATGATATACTTTGAATTAAACCTCAATGCAAGATATAAAATATTCTTCCACGTATGAAGTGCCAGGAGGTGAACGTGATGTCTGCTTAGGAAGTTTTGGAAGCTGTAGGTCCGTGTGGAAAACATTTACGCCCAGTTTCGAAGCAGAATTAAAAAATGACTTTTTTCGGCATATTGCCGATACTTTTGTAGGGTATCCACAAATATAATGAATTTTTAAGCTGTGTTGTCAAAGTCCTGAAGAAAAACCGACAACGGAAGAGTAAGACTGCATCCTTTGTCACAAACAAGAAGGCTGACAAGAAAATTTGACTTTACGAACATTGGTTCTGATAAAAAAAAAGGATTTTAAGATGCTTTTTGTGGGAATTGCAGTACGAATACACTAGCAACAATGCTTTAATGATAAAGTTTGAGTCCTATTACTTCCTGATATTCAGTAAAAAAAAATCAAAATCATTTCGGGGGGGGCTTCAGCCCCTCAAGCACCCCCTGGCTGCGTGCCTGACACCAGTGTATTTCGCGTCACGTGTGTACTTTCATAAGTGTGTTGTATGCCATTTGTGTGTAAACCTCACTTTTGTGTATACTGTCGATACACATAAAGCGGGTTTTCATTTTTAGTACCATTTTTGCTACACGCTTATGCTGCATAAATATTAAAAACACTTAAAGTGCTTTAAAAAAACACACATGCTTGTAAATATAGCATGCCAAAAATTAGAACGTGTTTTTTTTTTATTTATCAAAATAAATACACACCTAAAAACATGTGTTGGGTGTAAGATTACACACCAAAAGATAGGTTCACTTTGCAGTGCGGCAGTAAGGTCTGTACGAGCTTACTAATTGCTTCGGCTTTCCAGGTTTCAACACCATAATGACTTCGGAAACTTAGCTTACGTTAGCTTACACACGCTATTATGAGAGAGTGGTTTTAATATCTATTAATATTATTAATATGATTAGATTGTAACCAGGACTCTTTTTCAGTGTCATGTGTTTGAAGAGAACATTTGAGACTTATTCTTGATTAACGGCACGTACTTCTTGGTTTATAATATTTTTTTATTATTAATTTTTTGAACTGATTCGAAAAACGTCTTCGTTATCTTCCGGTAACGAAAATGTAGAGGCTAAGTGTTCCGAGAAGGTAACTGCTTTCCATAATCACTTTTAGGCCATCCTTGTAATAGTTTTTTGATGGAAGCATTATGCACAATAGGTCGTTTTATATTGCGCGCGCATTTCCAAAGTGAATAATTAGTACTTTTGTCGTTAGTGAGGCTTAGAAGATATTTGTTGAATTCTTTATTTTGAGTTGTTTAATTTTAGCTCTTAGTTCAGAAATAAATTTTATTTAGAAGTGTTTTTAGGGAAGGAGCTCTAGATTGCAGCCATCGTCTACGGATTTTTCGTTTTTCGGATATTATCTGTATTATTTCAAGGCGTTATATAGGTTATATCGAACGGACGCGTTTTAATCGGTCCCGCAGAAATAATAAATAATATTGTGAAACAATAACAAAATCCTCCAAAAGTTACGCGAAATAGACGCTAAAACAATTGTAAGAAAAAGAGTGCAAGTGGCGAGTGCAAGTAGCCACTGCATATAAAGTAAACAAATAATATAATATTTGTGTGAAAAATATGTCAGTAAATCATTCCCCCCCAAAAAACAGGAATTCTCTCTCAGAGAATTCATCATTCCGCTTAAAACAAGAGCTTGAAACAGTATCAGCAAGTGGTAGTGAAAATACGGCGAATTCACAAAAGAAAGCTTTTGCCATGCAACCAACAGGTGCGAGCAGTGCGAATGCATCGCAACCTGCCACTGTTACCCTCCCCGCCATGAATAGTGCTGAAACAACTATAGCAAAGAGTCGATCAGCAGAGGTACTCTTTGCTAACTCTCCCGCAAATAAGTTCTTTGAGAACAAAAACCCTTTGTATAAGCCTCAGTCGGCAAATACGAGTAATGCCATTGGCGCAAACACTGCAGAGAAAAATACTCCACGTGCGGCAGTGCAGACTGGCATGTACCGCTACCTGCAAAAGCCAGACCCTACATTGCAAAAGCGCAGAACAACCCCTCCCAAAAATATGAATACGCCTAAGGTTTTAAAGACAAAGCCGAGTCTCCAGCCCATAAATCTTGAGCAAAACATATGAAGAGGATAATTCAGACCCTAAACCCAAGACGTAAAAGCCGCCACCAATTTATCTCAGGGAAAAAAAACTCGAATTCCCTTGTTACTCTGATAACACAAATTGTAGGTGCCAACAGATTTCATGTGATGGCTATTCTCATCCATGAAACAAAAATACAAATTTATAATGAGGCAGATTTTCGCAAAATTGTGGACCATTTCGATAAGTGTAAAAAGAGCTATTACACATACCAGCTCAAAAGTAGCAAAGGCCTATCGGTTGTTCTAAGAGGTGTAGACTCTTTTGTCGAATGTGTCGATGTAAAAAAGGCATTAATTGCTTTAAAATTCCAAGTTAGATCTGTGTCTAACATTCTAAACAAGGAAAAATTACCCCAACCACTTTTCCGCATTGAACTGGAATTTGACCCTAAGACCCTGCAAAAAAGTGAAGCCCACCCTATATACAATTTGCGATATTTACTACACCGTAGAGTCAGTGTTGAGGAGCCGCATAAACGTCGAGGCCCAATACAATGCCAAAACTGCCAAGAATTTGGTCATTCGAAAAAATTTGTGACCTTCACCAGACCCAATTGTGCCCAAAATCGAGAGAAGACGTAAATGTTAGACATTGTAGTAACTGCGATGGAAATCACACTGCCAACTACAGAGGGTGTTCAGTCTACAAAACCCTTAAAAATAAGGTTATTACACGGAGGGAAATGCTTGCTGAAATCATGCCTTATAGGAATCAATTAAGTAAAAATTAGTCACGATATTGATCCATTAATTAGAAGTCAATAATCAAGAATTCTTAATCATAAGAACTGTTAAAAGTGAAAATCATAGTTTGTGATTTTTGTTTGCTTGATTTGTTCCATTTAAACATGAATTGTTATTTTCCCTTTTGACATAATCAATGACCAGATGGAATAAATTGTGCAAACAAAAATCATAAATTATGATTAAAAATTCATAATTTTAGGCTTAAGTGAGAATAAATGAATCATTCGTAATAATAATTTGAGCACATATTTACAATTAAATAAATTAAAATTTTTTTATTTGCTAATTTTTTACTTAATTATTTATTTAATTTTACTTTTTTATTTGCCAACTTGCTTAGAATAATTTGTAATAACTTTTTCACAAATTCAGTTTTCCCGGAATTCGAACAGACATCATCCTCTCCAGTCCGGACGCCTAACCGATTCGGTTATTCTGGCATTATGCAATTCATGACAATCAACCCAGTTACTCAAAATTCATGATAACACGTGCAGTTTCATGACCTAGTAAATCATCAATTATTCTTCAAGAATAATAAAATAAATCACGAAATTCATAAACCCTTATCATAATGTATTCACAATCCATATGCATAGTTTATGTACGAATTTGCATAATTTGTGACTAATATTCACAATTAATGATTATAGTTAGTAATTAAGTAACAATAATTTTATGGACTCCAAAATCGTAAATCATGAGCCGACATTTCTCTCCGTGTACCGAACCGAAGCCCTTAAGCGCAACAGCTACAAAGAGGTCAATCCCTACTCCAGCCAATTTTGCGCAGATGAAATCATACCCACCACCCCAAGGAAATGGTGCTAACGCCGCATCACAACAACAACAATTTTCATATGCAAATGTACTCAAAGGCAATACCCAAGACCCTCCAGTTATTCAATCCGCCCAACAGAACATTGGCCTTGAACAAACACTCCAGATGTTTATGCAAAACATGTCGCAGTTTATGAACGGCATGCAAACTATGATGGAGGAAATTATACACAATCAAAACCTGCTAATACAGACCCTTTTAAAAAATAAGCCATGAATGCGATAAAAATATCCTTCTGGAACGCGAACGGCTTATGCCAACATAAATTGGAACTCATTCAATTCCTCAATTCATTCTGAATAGATGTAATGCTAATTTCAGAGACTCATTTGACCCAAAAACACTTTTTTAATATACCCGGATACAAGTTGTACGACACTAAACACCCAGGTGGTAAAGCTCGAGGCGGATCAGCGATTCTAATTAAAGACAGAATCAAACACTATGTTTTACATGAACTTTGCACCGAGTATTTGCAAGCCACCAGCATATGCCTTGATGAATACATAAAAGGACTAACAATATCGGCAATTTACTGTCCACCCAGCTCCAAAATAACTGAACAGCATTTTCAGACATTTTTTGCAACCCTTGGCCAAAAATTTCTCGTAGCTGGAGATTTTAATGCCAAACACACTTATTGGGGCTCTCGTCTGATTTCGCCCAAAGGAAGATTACTATGGAAGGAAGATTACTACCAGCAGACTCGGCCTTGATGTGGTTTCGTCAGGCACGCCAACATACTGGCCATCAGACAGACGCAAAATTGCAGACGTTATTGATTTTGCAGTAATCAAGACCCTTAAACGAACTCAACTAACCATTGAGTCTTCAGTGGAACTCTCGTCTGACCACACACCCACTATAATTACAGTAAAATATGTGCCAAATTCAGAAGTCAACCCACCCGACAAACTCACCAGTATGTATACGAATTGGCTTAAATTCAGAAAATATATAAGTTCACACATTACCCTGCATGTGTCACTGAAAACTGAGGAGCAACTGAATGCAGCAGTGCGTAACTTTACCTTATCTGAAAAAAAAGCTGACCTTCATTACACGAAAACTTCAAAATGAACTGAAGGCGCAAAACGAGAATGATCTGCATCAATTCATGGAAAAGCTTACACCGACGAGCTCAACAAATTACTCACTTTGGCGTGACACAAAAAATTGAAAACGACCCATTATTGCAGAATCGCCAATTCGTTTACCCAACGGAGACTGGGCGAGAAGTGATGCCGAAAAAGGTACTGCTTTTGCAAGTCACCTACAAAATGTATTTACTCCTAACCCTCCAACTGCAAATTACCCGTTACCACAGCTCGCAACCAGGCCAAACTATAACCCACTACTCATCAGAAGAAAAGCACTTATGGATGATATTGCCAAGTTGAACCCAAAAAAAGCTCCAGGTCATGACTTAATAAAGGCTAAAATGGCGAAAGAGCTACCATCAATTGCTGATACTAACTTACTGCACATATACAATGCTATATAAAGAATAGGTCACTACCCAACTGACTGGAGGCTGTCGCAGATCACGATGATCCCGAAACCGGGAAAAGACCCTACAAATGTGAGTTCATATCAAAACTTTTTGAGAAAATTCTGATAAAAATGATGTTACCCACAATACTCGCTAAAGATGAAATACCCAATCACCAATTCGGATTTAGAGAAAAGCACGGCACAATTGAACAGGTTCATCGCATTGTTGACATGATTCGAAAAAAAGCAATACTGCTCAGCAGTATTCCTCGATATCACCCAAGCCTTTGATAAGGTATGGCATAGAGGATTGATATCCAAACTACAGAAACTATTACCCGCAAGCATGCACGTTTTGCTTGATTTTTTTAATTTTATTCCACATATTTCGCATTTATGCATTGCGCTTAAACGCTATTAGTTATAATAACTTATTACTTGCACTAGAATAATTAACTGCTGACGAGGATCCTCCGGATTATATGAAATGTATTAAATTGTTTAATTAATGCCGAATGAAGAATTTATGCGACTGCTGCAATTTTTCACGATTTCACGGGTGGCGTCTTTTCAAGTTTTTACATGTTGTTGTTTGCGAAGCTACATACTCTGATAGTAAATTTCAAAGAAACTTACGCGATGTATGTTTAATTTTACTTTTTTGGTTTAAATTTACACTAAATGTATTTAAAAACGACCAAAGTTTGTAATTTTATCAAAAAATTCTGCAATGTTAAACACCTAATGTTCAAAGTCCAATTTCAAAAATTTTTTGCACATATTTACACACTTTTCTGTTGAAAAATAAACACTGTAGTATAGCATTTTTACATGCACTTTTTAGAGTGTAATTAAACCCATATGGGATTGAGCTCTGGGGAACAGCATCTCCATCAAATGTTGAGAAACTGCAAAGGATGCAGTCAAAAATTCTGCGACAAATACTTGGAGCGCCATGGTTTATAAAAAATGAACACATCCACAGAGATTTACAAATATGAGAGATACCGAAACGTACAAAGTATGCAGATAAGCTAAAATTGCACCCTAATATTCTAGCTCGAACCTTAATAAAACCCACCCGACCCTTACGTCTGAAATGAAATTATTCTATTGCCTTTGAATAGATAGTTCAGGGACACCCTCGTCGATGCAGCCGTTCGTCTATGCCGACATCCTGTAGATACCGACATCCAGTCAACGCCTACATCGCCTTGATATATACATTAAGTTGTCCAAATCAGTGGATAAGGTCAACTAGTACTATGTTAAATCTGTTATGTAATGTCTAATTATTTTGTTCAAAGTTATTGTGAATTCTAATTTTTATTTTAGAAGATTCAATAAATAAATTTTATCTAGTTAAAAAAAAAAAAATTATTTCATCAGGATAATAATGAGCTTTATATTTCTACTATTAACTGGAGTACTTTTCCAGGCTATATTTTGAAACGTTTTTGTAAATTGTAAAACTTTATTTTCTAATTGATCTGTGTTGCAAATATCAACTGATAAAGAGATCTGGGTTTTTACCTAAACCTGTTGGCCAGTATGTCGGTTTGCCAGATGAAAAGTATTCACAGGCTGTTTCTTGAATAGCAGTAATGAGCTCTCTTCCTTTTGTACCTTCGCTATATGAGGCTTTTTGATATCGTGATCAAGCCAAAAGTTACAACTCAATAAATAAAGACACATTTTTTTGACAAAAAAAAAAGTTCGTATAAGCTGGGGCACTTTAAAAATACGAAAAATGAGCCAAATATACAAAGAATGCAGCCGAAAGTTCTGCGTCAAATCGTTGGAGCCCCATGGTTGATAAGAAATGCACAAATATATCGAGATTTACAAATACCGACAAATTCCGATGAGATCCCCAAACGTACAACAAAATATGCAGATAAGCTTAAATTGCATCCAAATATTCTAGCTAGAAATATCGCCTTAATGACGCCTCTATGAACAAAACCATTACTGAAAGTATTATCGAAGGTGTGTTCGAAAAAAACATTTTATATGTCCATTTGGGGTTCAGAAATAGGTTAAGTAAACATAAGAACAAATTACAGTGAAAAAAGTGGTGTCCCAACTTATACGACATGAGTGTCCCAACGTTTACACAACAGGCCATTTCGTAAACAATAAAAAATTACTTTAACAGTTCGCTATATTTCCATTATTGTTTCACGTAATGAAAATACACTGAATAGACGACACATTGGATGCAATTACATTAAAAGATGTATTTAAATTTGGCATATTACGAGGATGCAAAAGACATTTTTAGTAAAACAATTTTCGCCTTCCTTGGTATACACTAGGGATGTCAATTTTCGAGACCTTTGCCCGGGATCCCGGGATTGCATTTTTCAATCCCGGGATCCCGGGATTAGTCCCGGGATTTGGAATTTTTTCAATTCAACCAAAATTCAGTAAAATATGTTATATTAAATCGAATTGAATTGCTTTTAATATACCCATACTATAATATTTTGGAAATTGCGCAAATAATCTAACAATATTAAAGTTTGAATAACTTTAAAATATGTAGAATAAAATACTAATTGGAATAGATTTGGTCTTTGGAATCTTGGGTTTCCGGTCAGAATTAGATCATTTTAAAAATGTGTCGTTTGATCCACATTTATCGAACAACTCTTGACCTGAACATTTTGTCGAACATTTTAATGAATTTGTATTTCATGTCCCGAACGATGTTCGACGTATTTTTTGATCCGATTTCCATTTAAAAAAATGGATTTCAGTGTTTTATAGTCTACTAATTTGCAAACAGTTTGGAACTATTTTTTGCTTAAATTTGTTGACGTAATGAAAATATGCCTAAATTGCCTTCACGCATTGGTACAAGTTTCTGCAATGCGTATTGCATATTTTTATATGTATAACTCATATAGTGTATGTACGAGTATATCAATAAACTTTTCGCCAATTTTACTTAATTTTTTTCTTTAAAACAAAATAAATAATTTTTCCAAACCAATAAAATCAAATGAAACACATTAAATTTCCAAAAATATCCGACTTTTCGAAGTTTTTTCCTGAATGCTTATAAACATTTTTTGGATGAAAAACTATGGTCCTTGCTAAAACTAAACCATTCAGAAAGAAATTATTCATGATAGAAAAAGCTCCTGAATTTATGAATTTTTTCTAAACAAATATAAAAGGCATATTTTTGTAAAAATTGCTCATAAAACTTGTCCCGAAAATCCCGGGATTAGTCAGTGCGAATCCCGGGATTTTCGGGACTAACAAAGAAGCGGGATCCCGGGATTCCGGGATTGAAATGCTTAGTATACACTAAGGCATTCAATCCCGGGATCCCGGAAGTTTTCTCAATCCCGGAAACCCGGGTTTTGGAGTCCGGAATCCCGGGATTCAAAAATGCATTTTTTATGCATTGTTTAAGATATTTTTGACGTTTTTCCACAAAAATACTTTCGTGCATTTACTTTCAATCTTATTGGTAAATTTAAAAAACCCACTTTTGTAGATTTAGTGCTGAAAACACACAAAAATTTACAAGATTTTTGTCAATAACGGTTAACAAACAATTTTTATCAATCTAAATAAAATTTTTTCAATTCAAAAATTTTTTTTATTAAAAAAAGATATATGCTAAAATTATTTTGTTGACCGTATATTGATAACTTTACGAATTGGATAAATAGTTTTGTGTGTGTTTTACTTTTGAATGGACACCAATTTAAACAACAATTGGTGTATCCGTTCCCGCTATAATACTAAAACTACTGAAAGTAAGTTTTCCGTGTTTAGCATGAAATTTAGCTGGCAGAATTTTATGATTATATTCGGATTCAGCGTGACCAAAAAAATAATTTGTTCGATCAATGTAATTAAAAAAGAATAACTTTTTGTTTGACTATATTTATTTAAATATTATTTGTTTTGTATAATGTAAGATTTATTAAATATGTTTTCTTTGTCGAATTAAACTTAAAATGTTGTTGCAACAATTTTTTCTTTAATTTTATATTAATTATTGTATTTAATTGGAAAATCCCGAAAATCCCGAACAAATCCCGGGATCCCGGGATTGTGATTTCAAATCCCGAAATCCCGGGATTTTCAAAAGCACTTCGGGATTGAATGCCTTAGTATACACACATTCAGTAGGAGTTCTTCGTTCTAATTCACATGGAACGTTAGCTTATAAACAGTGATAACTTCGTCAGTTAAAACATTGGTGTCGCCAGTACGAAAATTTGCAGAAATTCAGCTGTCCCATCTTATACGACATTCCCTTGCATTTTCAATAAAAAAATATCAGAACTAAAATATACATCTGACTGTCTTTATTAGCGGGAACCAGCTAGAGTGCCCTGAGACACTCTTCACCTTTTTTTACCTGTCTCTTAAACCAAATTATTAAAAGACTATCGAATGTTTTTTTTTGAGATTATTGGATCATAATTATCCTAGAAAATACTATCTGACTATTTTTTTTAGCATTTACAAAGTTGTAGTTTAGAGGGTTAACGTAGGGGTGACAGACGTACTGTTTTAAACTGTAGGGGAGGGTGCCCACCTACTGGCACCCTAAGGTTTTGAGGCCATAACTTTCGTTTGAAACATAATTCCGCGATTTAGCAAAAGTCTTCAAAATCAACCCTAAAAAAAAAGTGCCCAGCTACTGGCACCCAATTACAATTCGCTGTAAAAAATCGAAAATTTAACATTAACTCTAGTTTATTATTTTTTATGTATTGTTTATTCTTTCAGTGGTTCACTCTGACCATTTAAGTTAAGGACGCACTTAGACCAAATAATGTCCATTGTGATATCACATGCTTCTTGCTGCAACTATCAGTTTCATGCCGGATTCGAACGGTGGATGGTAATTGAGGCATGTTGCACAAGGATTGGACCTGATCCCTTCCGATCGTGCCACTGCAGAAGGCCAGGACTTAACCAACTACACCACGACCGCCACTACGCTGACCATTTGAACTGAAACAAATATTTCGTGAGATTTTATTAGCAAAATAAATGTCAATAAGTGAAAAATGGGTTAAAATTATTTTTCGCTGTCTTCAGCTTTCCTCATATTCAGAACCGCAGTTTTAGCAAGTGAAATAGCTCATTTGCATGTTGGCAAATTTGAAGTGAACAGAACGATGTTTAAACGATGTTGTATCAAGGGTGCTAGTAGATGAGCACTTTTGCTATTCTGACAGAGCCCAGATTCCTCATCCCCATTTCACAATAATATTTCATTGTTTGTAGAAAACGTGAAGAATAAAAAATAAACTAAGAATCATATTTACCCTTTAATATTAATGAAAAACACTCGAAAATTCACTTAACAAAGATGGACAATTTTAGATCAGCCCTGATTTTTTTTTTAGTATTTTTTACTTATCTATCGACCGCGCGACTACACCCACACGTGCATACAACTCAACGATTTATCAAAAGTTAACGGTTAATGAGATGACACTTTCCCAATAAGCACATTGCCGCTATCATCGCCACGAACGTCAGAACTGATGGGTGCCAGTAGCTGGGCAGTGCCAGTTGGTGGGCACCCTCCCCTATTATTATTCTCCGTATTCATTCGAAAATTTTATGAAATATTTTAGAAATTTTTCTTTAGCTTGCAAACTTTTTTTGGGTCGTGACCCTCAGTTTGGGTAACTAGGATGCTACTTTGGTTTCAGTGGTCGCATTTATAAAATTTTTTTCCTTTTCTATATAGGACTGTCGATCGCTTGTGGTCGATTACGGAAGATCTAAATATCTTGTATAAAGAAAACTGGACACGTTTGGCAGCGCAGGAGGTACAACATTTCCAGGTAAGCATTAAATAAATTAAGGGGTTAAAGTAAAAGTGGTGTAACTCCACGTTTTGAAAATTTGGAGTTATGCAGAATCCATAGAAGCTGGTTTATAAGAAGAACAAATTGTGGTAGCCATATGAAGGGGTTGCCATATTGGGCTACGCTCTCGTCGGAACAATTTGGGGTCTGATATTTTGATGTGGTACTACAAGTATACAAAGGAAAATAAAAAACGCATTGATTTTTTTTAGTATAATGTAACGAATTGTTTTTACAGGGTTCGTTGCAACACCAATTAATTTCAATTAAAATTCTCTTTATTGTTCAATTCATTTAACACTTCTATTGACACTTTCATTATCATGTCCTAATCGTTGGTCATCGGCGTCGTGGGCGGTGGAAACCGTGCTGGTGACAAAAGCTGGTAGCCGCGTTCAAGGCCGTGTTTGGGGGGAGGGGGGGGGTCCGGACACAATTTTGTAGGCCCAAAATTAAGGCCTAACCGATTTTGGCCTTCACATTACCCTTCTTTTTTTGGGGGGGCCCAGGTGGATGATTGACGGGCGGCCGTCCTTGTGTACAGCATCCCGTTGTCCAGCCTGTGCGTACGACTAATGGGGCTTTCGCTGTCGGGTCGATGGCTGTCCAATTTATCCCTGAGGGAAGGTTGTTCTGCCTTTGCATGGATCACGAGGGGGCGAAATGGGCGCTCCACGAGGTTGGGTATAGCAAATGCGTTGAGTTCGGCGGCGGAGAGCTTGGGCTCGGTGGTAGTCAGTTCGCAAAGAGCTCGGGCTATGCCCCGGCTGGTCGTAGGTTGCTCCTTCAATCCTGAGAGCGGTAGCGGCCGTTCACTAACAAGGCGTGGGTTTCTGCGTCCTCGCTGTATAGGTCACAGAGTGGGTCTGTCGCGGCTGATCTCGATGACGTTTCCATCCAGGTGGGCCTCTGGAGGCCTATCCCTCCTTTCGAGGGGTGTGGGCCATTGTCGTCCTGCGTGCGCTTGGGTGGAATCTCTCGGTCCCACGCCTGCCACTTGCATTAGCGTCACCATCGATGATGTAATACTTCAGCACCTGAGTCACCACTGTTTTGTCCGAATCGCTACTGCTGTTCTCTTGCAGCGCAATGAGCCTTGGGAATGTTAGGCGTTGTTGGTCAACGACATTGCGGTATTGGCGAGCCCGTCTGATCTGCTGCCACGATCGCTCCCGAAGTGGCTGGGGTTTTGCGGCGTCCCATTCCATCATCTGGACTGGATTCATATTCGGTGGTCAAAACCCATGGACTGCGGGCCATGATTCCCGTGCTTAGTCGCGCGCTGCGAGGGCTAACACACTAAGCGCCGCTCCTTGTGGGGTATGCTTCGGTAGTTCGGTATTGCCGATAGCGTACCTTTCACCTGCGCATGAGGTAGGATTCGGCCACGCTGTTTAGTGGCGGCACGGCTAGGGAAGCTGAAGTTTTGGCCGGCTCTGCCTCCTTGGTTTCGTATAATTGGGCCGGTGGTCGCCCTGGGCATCCAAGGTGGAGGGCGAACTCATCGCGGAGGGTACAGGTCGTGCACAGCAGCCTGGCTGTACCCAGTGATTTCCGTCCTATAAGTATTTTATCGTCTATCTCCAAAGTTTGTGAGACCCTCATGGCGGAACAAATATCGAATTATGTTACCGCCAATAGTCCGCTTTTGTTTACTTTGTTTTTAAATTATATTTTCAATCTTTGTAGATATGTTACTATGCATGCCTATGCTCATGATCTTCAGCTGTACTTCCCTCGTCCTATTGGTCTTATTGAAGATTTGTGTGCCAGAGTAAATTAAGACTTAGAATCTATTGGTGGGTGGACCATGTGTCTATTGCTAGAACAATAGGCAGGACTTTTGACGACGAAGTCGACGCACATTGTGGCCCAAGGCTCGTCTGGAATCGTGGTGAGCTGCTCTCCTGTTGGTGCTTGTTGGCTAACTTTATAGCGCTGACAGGACCCGCATTGGGGGACGTAGCGGCTAATGTCACGGAACATGCCAGGCCAGTAGTACCGGGTCGTGATACGGGCGATGGTCTACCGGATACCAAGGTGGCCAGCACTGGGACTGTCATGGTTCTTCTCCACCACTCGTCGTCTAAGAGGAACAGAAACTTTATGGACAAACGGTCGGTGATCACCACGAATTTGTAGACTTCGAGATACGGACGCATCTTCCATATTCCCCACACAATGGCCAGGCATGTCTTCTCGGTTGGTGAGTAGTTCTTCTCCGCCGCGTTGAGATGTTGGCTGGCATAGGCTATCACTCGCTCTCCGTTGTCTATCACTTGTATCAGTACAGCCCCGAGCCCAAAAAAGCTGGCGTCAGTCTGTAGTGTGAATGTCTGGCTTAAATCTGGATAAGCCAGATCGTGTGCTTCGGCTGGTCCAGATTTCCAATGCTTGCCCTTCTTCAGCATTGCTGTCAGGGGTTGTGCGATTCCAGCGAAGTTGGGCACGAAACGTCGATACCAGGACGCTACTCCGAGGAAGCTTCTTACTCCTCTCACGGTGATGGGTGGATCCAAGTTACGGATGGCAGCCACTTTGTCGGGGTCTGTATGGTTATCTTCCCTCGCTGACGATATGACCCAAATATTTTACCATTGTTTGGAAGAATTTGCATTCTGAAAACTTCCTTCAAGATCCGCAAATGGTAGTTTAGCGTCGTACCGGTGATTATAATATCGTAGAGATATGCAAAGGCGATGGGCTCCAGTTCGGATCCGATGACCTGGTTCAATGGTCGCTGAAATGTGGCCGGCGCTGAGTGAAGGCCAATTGGCATCACGTGCCATTGTTACAGTCCTCGGCCAGGAACAATGAATGCCATGTACTTTTTGCTGTCTTCTGCCATATGAATTTGCCTTGAGATCAAGACTATTTACAAACTTCGCATTCCTTAGTTGATCTAAAATGTGGTTAACTCGCGGCAAAGGGTAGCCGTCGGGGATGGAGTGACTGTTAAGTCGTCTATAATCAATCCAAAGGTGCCACGCGCCAGTCTTCTTCTGTACCAGTATTATGGGCGCACTGTACGGGCTGGTGGGGTTCCGGGGAAAGTACCGCTGTTTAATGGGGCGTTCATCAGTGTCTCACTGATAGTCTTATCGTGTAGACGTGTTTTTTTTTAATTGTGCTGCGAAATTTTCTCAATTATTATTGTAAATCGTGGTTTACTGAATGTTTCTGCGGATTTAACGCTCTTCTGTTTAACACTATTGTGGATATGTAAAGTAGAGTGTGATTTCAGATATAAAGCGTCTCACGATATATTGGTTCCGTGGTCCTCGGCGCCGCAATGATAAATTGAAGTCAACAGTTTACGCTCAAATTAATTCTTAGTTTATTAGAGGCCATCCCGGCTCTTTTATATCTTTTCAACAGTTTTTAAGTTAGTATTAATTACTCTAGTTTATCTACTTACACTACTTGAATATTGTGTTTAGCATTTCATTTACACCCGTTACTTTGCATAGCATAATTTGGGTATGGCGAATTGTGTCGCAGAACGTCATCGAAATTGAGTGCATTTCAATATGCACTCAATTGTCGATGGTCAACGTTCAGAACCATTCACATGCATCGACTTCAGCGTTCGCCAAGATGCACCGCTAGCATAATTGTTCCTCGATGCATAGTCGTGCGTTGTTGTGCAAACGAAATGTAGGGGTAGGCAGTGTGGATATGTGTGTATACTATGGATGATTTTTGGGTAAAACGCAATAAATGTTTTCTAAAAAACGAGAGTCAAGTTGTGCCATGTAGCGGTCTCTGCAAGGGGTATTATCGAGTTTGCTGTGAGGGCGTGATTGCTGATTATGACATCAAGCTGCTTAAACTAAATAGACACTTTGGTTATTTCTGTAATGACTGTGTTGGAATGGCATCTAAGTTTTCTAAAGACGCAGTTTTAGAGTCACATACAGCTGGCTTGGAAAAGCTTATTATGGTCGTTGAGACCAAAAATAAATTGGTAAAAGCAGAAGTTGCTGATTTAAAATGTTTTATTTATGCAAAAATTAGCAAGCGAAGGGACATGGAAAAGCAAAATTTGTATGTCCTCACTCAAATTTCTGCCGAGCTGTCGGTACTTAGAAGCTCTCTTTATCAATCGGGTTCTGTGGTGTCGGATGGCCGATTGTCGTATTGCTGCTCACGCTAATGCTGTGCCTACTTCGCCTGCGAATTCACCTGCTCAAAATGAGACTTTGTCATGGGCAAAAAGTTCTTCACTTCCTTCTATGCATGTAAATCGTCTCACTGTGTAAAATGTTACAGATGCTGGTCGTCAAGATGGATTAACGCCAACTGTTCGTGCTTTCATACCCAGAGGTGTCAGCCGATGCGGCTAAGCCGGTGGGCTAGCCGCCGCCGACGATTTTAATAAATGTTAGCCGCCGCCGATGACCCCGGCTAAAAACGGCTTGCGGTTAAGCCGACAATCTCGATTTTTTTATTCGAATCTAATTTTTGTACCCCCACACTCACTGTGGAAGGGTATACTCACTTTGTCACAACGTTTGTAACGCCCATAAGGAGGCGTGTCCGGTATGGAAAAGTATATATATTCTTGATCAGTATCACCTCCTGAGTCGATTCAGCGATGTCCGTCTGTCTGTCCGTCTGTCCGTCTGTCCGTCCGCACGATAGCGGTCGCAGTTTTGGAGATATCGACTTGAAACTTTGGGTACATGTTTTTATCGTGAATACTGAGATCAAGTTCGAGAATCAGCCAAATCGGACAAAAACTGGGCGTGGCTCCCATACACCGAAAAAAAAAGGTAAAAATTTTTTATTGTTGTATTCGATTGGAAATGTTTAGAAACGTATTTTTGACATGGTCCGAGGTTCCGAAGCCACATATATAAGGGTCTAAATGGGGTCTTGAGACCAATTTTTTTTTTTTTTGTGGATTTAATTGGATATTTTTAGAAATGGATTTTGGACATGGTCCGGGCTCCAAAACCACCTATAATTGGCTCAAAATAGGGTCTTGAGACCACATTTTTATATGTTCGAGGTACTTCTTCTTACTGTGTGGGGGTATTTCAACTTCGGTTTAGCCGAAGATAGTCCACTCTCTAGTTTTGTATGATTTTTTCGGTGTATGGGAGCCACGCCCAGTTTTTGTCCGATTTGGCTGATTCTCGAACTTGATCGCAGTATTCACGAGAAAAACATGTACCCAAAGTTTCAAGTCGATATCTCCAAAGCTGCGACCGCTATCGTGCGGACGGACAGACGGTCAGACGGTCAGACGGACAGACGGACAGACGGACGGACATCGCTAAATCGACTCAGGAGGTGATGCTGATCAAGAATATATATACTTTTACATACCGGACACGCCTCCTTATGGGCGTTACAAACGTTGTGACAAAGTGAGTATACCCTGCCACAGTGTGTGTGGGGGTATAAAAATCAAAATGAAAAGGACACAGGTCGACAAGTTTTTCGAAAAAGTAAAAAAAAACCAAAGCGATTGACGGTCTAAAGCTATTCTTAACGCGCCAAATAACGTTTTTGTTTGTTTTGCATTTTCGTTTGTTTAAAATTTATTTTTCAAATTGATTGTGACATTTTTATTTAAATAAATGAAATTGCTAAGCAATTTGAACAGCAAAAAAGTTGTATTTTGAAAATTTTTGGCGTATTCATTTAAAGGAAAATCGGCTTAACCAAATAACCGGCTTAGCCGATCGGCTAGCCGCCGCCGACTGAAATTGGATCAGCCACCGCCGCCGACGATTTTCCATCGGCTGACACCTCTGTTCATACCCACTATGAATTCTAAGCAAAGAAAATGAAAAAAAACCGGCTACTGTTGTTGTTGGTCCAATGTAAGGCATAACTTGGATGTTGTAGTTAAAAAGCGGTGGGTGCTTTTCGTTTAATCCGAGTGTCACACCAGAAAACATCATCGAATCCGCGTCCGACTGCGACGTTAGCTACACCATACCCAACTGCGACGCCAACCACCCCGCAGACTACGCTGCCTACGGAACTGGCCATTGCACCGTATAGCAACGAGTATTGCCACTCGGATCTCCGCTACTTCACACATATTATTCCCATCCTACCGGCAATTCAGGCAGACTCTTGGCTATGCTGCAGTCATGGAGGTGGTACGGAAGTGGTCCGCAAAGTATAACGGGGGCAAGGATGCATTGGCTTTCCTCGAGCGAGTTGATGAATTCGCCGAGGTATACGCTATTGACCGGTACTAATTGCCACGTGCTATGCCGGAACTCAACCCCCGGACCGCTTGCCGTCATTGCGGGCAAGAGGGTCATATGGTCAGAGAGTGCCGTGAACGACAAGTCTTAGCGAACGCACAAAAATGAATTGCTTAGTAAAAATAATTAAATAAAATTGAAAACTGATACAAAAGTAATTTCAGAAACCTTATTTATATATTTTGAATTGAATTATGTCGTTCCTAAAGAAACGGAAACTCAAATACTGAAAATAAAAAAATTCATTAATGTGTACCTTTAATAAATTGAAATTAATGTTTATGTTTATTTATTTAATCTAAAACTATCAGTTTTCCACTAAAACATATGAAAAACATTTTATTATTTTTATACCCCCACACTCACTGTGGCTGGGTATACTAACTTTGTCACAACGTTTGTAACGCCCATAAGGAGGCGTGTCCGGTATGGAAAAGTATATATATTCTTGATCAGCATCACCTCCTGAGTCGATTTAGCGATGTCCGTCTGTCTGTCCGTCCGTCTGTCCGTCTGACCGTCTGTCCGTCCGCACGATAGCGGTCGCAGTTTTGGAGATATCGACTTGGAACTTTGGGTACATGTTTTTCTCGTGAATACTGAGATCAAGTTCGAGAATCAGCCAAATCGGAGAAAAACTGGGCGTGGCTCCCATACACCGAAAAAAAAGGGAAACATTTTTCAAGTCTTTTTTTATTGTTGTATTCGCTTGGAAATGTTTAGAAACGTATTTTTGACATGGTCCGAGGTTCCGAAGCCACATATATAAGGGTCTAAATGGGGTCTTGAGACCAATTTTTTTTTTTGGACGATTTGATTGGAAATTTTTAGAAATGGATTTTGGACATGGTTTGGGCTTCAAAACCATCTATAATTGACTCAAAATAGGGTCTTGAGACCACATTTTCTTTATGTTCGAGTTACTTCTTCCTACTGTGTGGGGGTATTTCAGCTTCGGTGTAGCCGAAGATAGTCCACTCTCTAGTTTTAAAATGCATTTTGCTTGTAAAAGTAACAAATCTCGAAAAAACCCGGGATTCCGGGATTGCAATTTTCCAAAGCTGGGCATTAACTAGTTAATTCGTTAATAGTTAATTAACGAAGTTAAATTTTTGGTTAACTTTTTACTTCATTTAGTTAAGTTAAATTTCTTCGATTAACTAGCATTAGTTAACTTTGAAACTTTGCCTAGCCCGCCGTCAAATGTATCGGCTTGGTCGGCGGCGAAATATTGAGTCGATTGTGTCGGCTCAACCGATATTGACATCGATTTGTTCGCACGCCGATTGAAGCCGATTATGGTCGGCGCGAAACTGTTTAGCCGCCGCCGACATTTTCCAATCACCTTGGAACTCTGGGTGCGTAGTGACAATCAAAAAAAAAGCGCGTCGGCAAATTCGTTTTGTAAAATTTTTACAAAGTATTAATTTTTTAAGTTAAATTTGCATATAGAGGGCTGACATCGATCGATTCGGGATTTTTCGGGATTTGATACTTTAACAAGCAAAATACATTTTAAAAAAATCGGGATTTCGGGATTTTTCGGGATTTGATACTTTAACAAGCAAAATACATTTTAAAAAAATAAAAAAATTTTTTTTATATGTTATATCTCAAAACTGATAGTTTTAGCTTAAATAAATAAACATAAACATTAATTTCAATTTATTAAAGGTACAAATTAATGATTTTTTTTTTTAATTTCATTGTTTGAGTTTCCGTTTCTTTAGGAAAACACAATTCAATTCCAAATATGCTTAAGTAAGTTTTCTGAAATTACTTTGCATCAGTTTTCAGCTTTACTTAAATTTTTTGGACATGGTTTGGGCTTCAAAACCATCTATAATTGACTCAAAATAGGGTCTTGAGACCACATTTTCTTTATGTTCGAGTTACTTCTTCCTACTGTGTGGGGGTATTTCAGCTTCGGTGTAGCCGAAGATAGTCCACTCTCTAGTTTTAAAATGCATTTTGCTTGTAAAAGTAACAAATCTCGAAAAAACCCGGGATTCCGGGATTGCAATTTTCCAAAGCTGGGCATTAACTAGTTAATTCGTTAATAGTTAATTAACGAAGTTAAATTTTTGGTTAACTTTTTACTTCATTTAGTTAAGTTAAATTTCTTCGATTAACTAGCATTAGTTAACTTTGAAACTTTGCCTAGCCCGCCGTCAAATGTATCGGCTTGGTCGGCGGCGAAATATTGAGTCGATTGTGTCGGCTCAACCGATATTGACATCGATTTGTTCGCACGCCGATTGAAGCCGATTATGGTCGGCGCGAAACTGTTTAGCCGCCGCCGACATTTTCCAATCACCTTGGAACTCTGGGTGCGTAGTGACAATCAAAAAAAAAGCGCGTCGGCAAATTCGTTTTGTATAATTTTTACAAAGTATTATTTTTTTAAGTTCAATTTGCATATAGAGGGCTGACATCGATCGAAAAAAGGGTCTGTGAGTGCAGGCATTAAATTGTATATAGTTAAAATGTTTTTTATGCGTTTTTTTGGAAAATAAAATTTTTCTATAGAGAATTTAACTATTTAATTTAACTTTTAACGAAGTTAACTTTTCAACGCAATTAACTTTTTAATTTAACGAAGTTAAATTTTTGATTAACTATTTCCGGATTAACGAAGTTAAATTCTCGATTAACTATGCCCAGCTTTGGTTGCCAGACGTACTCTTTTAAAGAGTACAGTACTCTTTTTAAGGCCCACCTATTTTTTACTCTCACTTTTTTCCCGAAAGTACTATTAAGTACTCTTTCGCTTTTTAACCGCAATATTAAAAACAATTTTAAATTTCTTTACCGAAAACAATTCAAATATATATCTAAATTTTTCAATTTTTTGAGGAAGGATCGGAACATTAGCAACTAGAGTCTTAAATGTTGTGGTATACCTTTTATCCGTTCAATTTTAGGCCTTTTGGAGTTGCAAATTTAAATTCATTAACTCCTTAAGAAACCTAAGTAGTAAACTTTAATTTGGAATCGGCGAATACGTGGGTACTTAGTGAGTTTTACGAAATTTTAAATAAATTTACAAAAAAAAATTTTGTTCGTAAATCATTGTATTTTGGTTTTTATGTAAATACTAAAAACATTTATTTTTTTATTTCATATAAAAAAATTGTTTTATTCAAAATTTTAACAAAGGAAGGATTATAGAACTTTTTTAAAGAATTTTTTTTTTGTTTTATGTGGTGTAAAACCGAACCCCCTGTTACTCTGTACTTTTTTTTACTCAAGAGAATCTGGTAACCCTATATATATATTTCAAAATTAATTAACTATTTTTGAATTGCAATTAATTGAATATGAAAATTTAATTGAAAATGGCAAAATTGACAAAATTCAGTAATTTATTTAAAAAAAGTCTTACGTCATTGTTTAGTGCTAACATTTATCTTCAAAACAAGCTATTACTCATATATGTATGAACGGTTTATTTGAGTGCCATTTGCCAAACTCCTTTTAACTTTACATACTACAAAAAGTAGGCCTATTGCTTGGATTTCGGATGCTACACTGAGGGAAAAAAATAGTGAAATCAAATGAAAACGTATTTAAATCAAATATAAACGTATTTGATAGTGCTCATAGGCTGTTTTTATTTAAATCAAATATGCGCGTATTTAAAATTGTAATAAATATGGAAATATTAGAATTAAATATGGAAATATTAAATTTTTTATTTATTTAAATTGGAAAAAAATCTTTTTTTTTTGCATTTTTTTTAAGTTATTTTTTTTAACTTTTTTTAATTTTTTTATTTGCCAATTTCCTTAGAAACATTTGTAACAACTTTTCCACAAATTCAGTTTTGCCGGAATTCGAACCTGGAACCTCCGGAGTTTGGAGTGCGCTCTAACCGACTCGTCTATTTCCTGCATTATTCACAAGCGTCTTAATTAATATATATATTTGTCCAGATCTGTCTGTCTGTCCCTAACACTAACCGATTCAAAATTTACAACTTCACTTAAAAAATTTTTGTAAGTTGTTAACATTCTTTTTTTTAAATTTTAGCCCTTCTTTTGGTGGTTTGTCCACACGACGCTGCGTTCGTGAGAAGGAACCAGAGCCACTTACAAATATATTCACACATCTATTTTTTCTTATAACTGTTAGCCGCCCTGTTAGGTATCGAACCTACAACGCAGCGATTGTAAGTAAGATGAAGTAGCGAACTAAGCGCCTTCTCACCAGAGCCACTAATGCTCATACAATACCTTTACCTAATATCGATTTACTTCATCAAGCCGCATGCAAAACGCTTTCATGTATATATACACTAGGGGTTTCGATACGGGATCCCGGGATACGGGATCCCGGGATCCCGGTCAATTCTTAGTCCCGAAAATCCCGGGATATTTTTTCCTAAATCCCTGGATTTTCGGGACTACGTTTTAAATAAATTAGTTCATAAAAAAGTTTAATACAAGAAAAATACAACTTTTCATCGCTCATAAAATATAAAAAAAATCGTGTAAGCAGAAAAATAGTTTTTGACAACATTTGACAACCCCAAAATTAGTTAGAAAACACAAAACTAAAAAATTTTCAATTTATTAAAAAAAATTACGAATAAAATTGTTTGTGCTTGAAATTTTTTCTTTAAGAAAAAATAAGGTTATATTTATTTCAGAAGAAAATTGGTATTTTCAGTCTTAGGGAACGCACAAAAAAGAATTGCTTAATATAAATAATTAAGTAAAGCTGAAAACTGATGCAAAGTAATTTCAGAAAACTTACTTAAGCATGTTTTGAATTGAATTGTGTTTTCCTAAAGAAACGGAAACTCAAACAATGAAAATAAAAAGAAAAATCATTAATTTGTACCTTTAATAAATTGAAATTAATGTTTATGTTTATTTATTTAAGCTAAAACTATCAGTTTTGAGATAAAACATATAAAAAAAATTTTTTTATTTTTTTAAAATGTATTTTGCTTGTTAAAGTATCAAATCCCGAAAAATCCCGAAATCCCGATTTTTTTAAAATGTATTTTGCTTGTTAAAGTATCAAATCCCGAAAAATCCCGAAAAATCCCGGAATCCCGGAATTGCAATTTTCAGTCCCGAAAATCCCGGGATTGCGAAAAGCCTTCGGGATCGAAAGCCCTGATACATACACAAAAAATCATCTTTGATATATAAACAAAAATAGCTTCGACCTAAAGCTGCCACCTTTAAGAAAATAACACTGCCACAAGAATACCGTTGCCACCTAACACTATTTTCACCTATTACGGTGGTGGATTAGATTTTCATATTACACTTTCATATTACACTTTCCTATACACTGCATATATTCCCAGTACAACATTAAGGTCCGCACACCATCAACGCGAAGTACCGCAGCCGCAGTGAAACTTACTCAAAAATGTTTCTTGCAAATGCGAAAATATATTTGTTTGAGGTGAGAAATTTCATAAAAACAAATAAAAATGTGAATCATTTATAAATTAAAATTCCCGAAAATAAATACTACAAAATTAACACCTTTCTTAGAAGTCACTTAATCGATTAAGTGCTTTGATAATCGATTAGTTCATGATTTTTTTTTTTTGCAAAATCGGTTGTGTAACAATTGTTTCTTTTGCCACATTTGACATTCCCTAGACACGCACGCTTTAAGGAACTTGCTCGCCGCGGAACTTGCTCAAAAATAAATTATCAAAAAATGATCGATAAATTTTCGTAAAATAATCGACAAAAATCGATAAAATTTTGAAAAAATATCCATTAAATATCGAAAAAATTTCGATAAAATATCGCCAAATCCTTATATCTCCCATACAAAATTTCCGCCACATTTGTATTATTATACCCCCACACTCACTGTGGCAGGGTATACTCACTTTGTCACAACGTTTGTAACGCCCATAAGGAGGCGTGTCCGGTATGGAAAAGTATATATATTCTTGATCAGCATCACCTCCTAAGTCGATTTAGCGATGTCCGTCTGTCTGTCCGTCCGTCTGTCCGTCTGTCCGTCTGTCCGTCTGTCCGTCCGCACGATAGCGGTCGCAGTTTTGGAGATATCGACTGTAAACTTTGGGTACATGTTTTTCTCGTGAATACTGAGATCAAGTTCGAGAATCAGCCTAATCGGACAAAAACTGGGCGTGGCTCCCATACACCGAAAAAAAAGGTAAACATTTTTTATTGTTGTATTCGATTGGAAATGTTTAGAAACGTATTTTTGACATGGTCCGAGGTTCCGAAGCCACATATATAAGGGTCTAAATGGGGTCTTGAGACCAATTTTTTTTTTTTTGTGGATTTAATTGGAAATTTTTAGAAATGGATTTTGGACATGGTCCGGGCTCCAAAACCACCTATAATTGGCTCAAAATAGGGTCTTGAGACCACATTTTTATATGTTCGAGGTACTTCTTCCTACTGTGTGGGGGTATTTCAACTTCGGTATAGCCGAAGATAGTCCACTCTCTAGTTTTCGTTTATTTTGAGAACGATTGAGAGCGATTGAGAAAATATCCATAAAATATCGAAAAACTATCGATAAAATACCGAATACCTAACACATGGTCTCAGAATGTATAGTACTCGCATGTGCAGGGTATTTTAGCTTCGGTCAGACCTAAGATAATTCTCTTACTAGTTTTTTTTGTCTTTATGTGATTTAAAACCGAGGAGTTTGAACCCCCTGCAACTCTGTACTCTTTTTTACCCAAGAGATCATAATAGACAACGTTACAATCGCTGAAGACGAAGAGATAGTAGACGCTTTTAAATGCAGCTTTTCTAATGCATGCGAAATTATACCCAATAATTAGTTCAACAATAGCTTCATTGGTATCTACGTGCCCACCTTATATATATATATAACTTTTCTTCATCGTTTACTTCATTACATAACTCGGACAATAACCATTTTACATATCCAGATGAATTAAAGTTTTTTCTTTAATTTAAAACAATCGCAAAAAAATCAACAGAACCTCAAAAATTTTAAATTTTTTTAAATAAAAAAATGCTTTTAGAAGCTTTTAATTACTTGTCGATCGTTATGAACAATTGCATAATTAATTGTTATTTTCCAGCCACAGGCAATAATTCCAATTAAATGCAATAATTAATATAAAAAAACTTTTGCAACAATATTTTAAGTTTAATTTAATTTGTATTCAAAAAAGACATAATATTTAATAAATATTAAATTAAACAAAACAATCAATATTAAAAATAAAAAAAGACAAACAACAATGTATTCATTTTAAATAACACTGATCGAACAAATTTTACATTTTATATTTTAAATGTAGTTGTTTTATTATTTATTTTGTCACGCTGGATCCGATTATAAGCATACAATTCTGCCAGTTCCATTTCATAGCATACAACTAGGGTTGCCACATGCAAAATGATCTTCGTCTGGATTTTGAAAAAAAATATCTGGACTTTTCCGTTTTCAACTGGACATTCAAAGAAAAAATCGGAATTTTTTTTTATTTTAATGGCATATTTTTAAGAAATAGTAAAGTAGGAATTGGATAGCAATATGCAAGGATATACATTGGTTCCTCCTCACATAAAAAAAACAATTAAATTATATTGCTTATTATGAAAAAAAACACCTTTACAGGTCTATTCTGGGTTTGAAGTTTTTAACCGCCTTTATTACCTTCTCATTGGCATGCAACAAACATTTTAACTTTTGTCTCGCGCCAGAAAAGACCTGTAAATTTGTCTTTTTCAATGCTATTCTTTCCACAAATATTTTGTAGCTTGTAACAATTTACTGTGTGTAGAACTCTTTACAGTTTTATAGTTTAGTTTGACAATTTTGTGCAATAAGCAATAAGCACTTAAGTCGATACAAAATTTCGTTTTCGGCCGGAATTTCGATATTTCCGCCGAAAATTTCGGTTTTATATGAAAAATGTAACAAATAAATAACAATGATTACACTGATCGACAAAACTGAACATTTTGTGCGTTAAATATACTTGATAGACAAATTCTTATGTATTTTGGCACGCTGAATACGAAAAAATTAATGAAATTTTTTCAGTACGCACCAAAAATTCCATTTTTGGGCAATTTTCATTAATATTTTTGGATTTGGCGTGGCAAAATACGTAAGGAACAACCAAGCGGATAAAAGTGGTATGTAACACAAATTTAAGTATTGATCATAGTGTCGAAGAATCAGAAGCGACAAAAAAGACAAGTCGCCAATTTGTATTGAAAAAAAAAAAATTAAAAACTTTGAAACTTATTTTCTTGAAAGAATTTGTATGTTACATACAGCCTTCATCAATTCACCCCTTCACAGCGTTCTCACTCTTCTCCTATCGGAGCAGATCTACTACTCTCGCGATCATTTTTAAATTTCTACTCCTCAACTACTATTGTAATAAACCTTCTCCTCAAAATATTATGTGAGTTTCACAAAATGCAAAACTACTACTCTTTCTACAAATCTAGTGCCATGACAGAAATTTCTACTACCATTGTAGAATCTCTACTACTCTACGCAGAAACCCTAATCTACTCCCCTCTCTTGAAATCTGCTACCTTGACAGTAATTTCTACTACTCTCAAAAAATTTCTACTACTCTACGTAAAAAAATTGAATCTACTCCCCTTTTTTGAAATCTACTCCCCTAAAATCGAATATCTACAACTCTCGCCGTAGCAAAAAGTGAAAACCCTACTCATAAAAAATAAAAAATTTCGGCCATTTCGGTTTCGGCCGAAATTAAAAAAAGCGATTTCGGTCGGTCTCTTTTTAAGATTACATTGTTTTTAAATCATTGTATTTTGTTACTGAAAAAAATGGTTTTATTCAAATTTTACCAAAAGTTGGATTTTAAAACTTTTTTGAAAAAAAATTGTTTCTAATTTTTTTTTTGTTGTGGTCTAAAACCGAGGAGTTTGGGACTCCCTGCAACTCTGTACTCTTTTTTACTCAAGAGAATCAGGTAACCCTACTTAAGAGGATATTGTCTTTGGCCGCAGAAATATTTCAGATTTTATGAAATCAGCCATACTTAAGGTAAGGAACCTAAGTTACTTAAATGGCTAAAAACCAAAGCATATTAATCAAAGTAGGAGTGATTTTGACACTTCTCTCTTTCTCTCAATGCATTTAATGTCAAACTTAAAAAAATCGTAACCCAAAATAAACGTAAATTTTTTAAATTTAAAATAAGAAATTTGTGTGGCAATTTGAATTCGCGAAATAAAATGAAGAGAAATTTAAATATAAAGCGATGTGCGTGTGCGGTAATGGCGGAAGTGTGCAAGAGTTCCAACCGCCTCGTTGTGAAACAAAACGCCAGCATTGGATATCGAACTGAGGGATTGTCCTGGATAGCTCTTAGCGCGTTTGTTTGATCGGATAAGGAATAAAATATTTTGCTTACATTTTTTAACAGGACAGACCCCTGTACTCAAAAATATATGAAACGTCACTCCTACTTTGATTAATATGCTTTGCTAAAAACTCATTAGCAGTAATTGAAAAAAATAAAACTATTTGACCGAAAACTTTATCTTTATAATAAAAACGAAAACGCTATTAGGTTTTCTGACTAATTTAATTTTTTTTACTGAGAAATATAAGAGAAAATTTTGTCTGGACAAATTATTGAAAAACTGGACTCTGGACACATGACAAAAAATCTGGACAATCCAGACGAATCCAGACCGTGTGGCAACCCTACATACAACTCATGTTTAAAAATTTTTTTTAGTATTATAGTTATGTTAAAAGTTGTTCAAAACGTTTGAAATTGGTGTCAATTCAGTAAAACACATACAAAACCATTCATCCAATTGATAAAATGTTTGTCAATAAGACATGGGCAAAATCAATAACAAAATTTTTCAATTACAATTACTTGTATTTAATAATTTATTTTTTTTACAAACAATTACATGCAATTGAAATTTAGTTTATATCAATTACAATTTGTAATTGAATATGTATTTGTAAATGCAATGAAGTCAATTACAAATACAAGTAATTGCAATTGATAAATAATCAATTTCAATTATAAAATATATGAAATTAAAAATGTTCTTGTATTTGAAACTCTTTTTTTCAATTATTTTTGCAATTGATAAATGTATTACAGGAAAAAGTAATTGAGAAGAAGGCAGCAATAAATACATTTTGCTGTAATCATTAATATAATTGTAACTAAAAATTTCCACTCTTCGCATAACATACGGAACAAAAATTAACGTGGTTACTTGCCTATGAACTTTTCGGCAAATAATTTGCCGTTAAATAAATTTACGTGGTCGAGTAAAATTCGGCGTATTACAAATCCTCCAATGGGAATTGAGAGTAGTAACCAATTGACCACTAAATACTATATTTGGTAGAGGATCTTTATTGGATTGCCTCAATCGAAATTGGTAGTAGTGGTCAAGCAAAGGTCCATGCATTAAGCAAATATAATCAAATGGTCACTACTCTCAATTCCAATTGGAGGGTTTGTGTCGGAAACACATTTCGGACCTGGTAAAGAGCTGTTGACCATCATTTGGTTAAAAATGTTGTCGAAGACACTTTTAGGTACTGGTCAAGAGCTGTTGACCAGCATTTGGTTAGAAATCTTTTCGAAGACACATTTAGGACCTGGTTAAGAGCTGTTGACCATCATATATTGAAAAATGAATTTTCGGGAAGTCGATTTTCTTTTTCTGCAACTTTTCAAATAACCATATCTATTTTGAAAATATCCCAAATATTCCAACTATATTTTCATGTGTAATTGACTTTTTTATCAATTACTTTTTTTCTAATAAATACATTCAATTGTAATAATTACTGTTTTTCTAAGAAATATTTTCTGTTCAATTAATTTGATCAATTTCTGTGTAATTGACTCTAAAAAAAATCAATTACTTTTTTTTTATTGTAATTTACAAAAATCAAATTTCAATTGCTGTATGAATAAAATTTCAAGAAAATGATTTCAAATGTATGGAAATATGGACAAAAACTCAATTTCAACTATTTCATATTTGTAATTGATCATTTCTTAATTGCAATTACAAGTATGTATTTGCAATTGATAAAAATAGAATCACAATTTAAAGTAATTGAGATTGATTTTCTTTCAATTGCAATTACTTGTAATTGCAATTGTATATGTCGATACCTTAAAGCACAACCATCCTATGGCCGTTTTCATAAAAATTTAGTTTTTGGATTCCTGAGAAGAAGCTGCATCGAATAGGCTATTGTGGTTTGTGAAAATCGGAAGTGGTTAAAAAACCAGGAAATAAAAAAGTTCTATGTCCGCAGTAGGATTTATTTCGTGTGTACAAAGGCGCAATGTCCAAATTTTGAGTTGTTGTCTTTGCTTATTTTCTTTGCTTATTTTTCAAACTGCGAAATTTGATTGTTTGATATGAAAATATACAAGCTCCATCTAGTGTTTCAAGCAATAAATTATTTTTGGTTTGCGTTTTTGATAAAAAAAAAGAAATTCAATTTCAAAGAGCGCAGTTATACCAGAGAATGTTAATTATAGAGAAGGTGCATAAGGGAATTTCTGTTAAATTGTGGTTGGAATTTTTGGCCAGATTTTTGAGGAACTTCCAGTCGAACATCGATCAAGTATTTTTTTAAGTTCGACTGGATTTTGATGTTCGGTTCAAACAGAAATGGAAAGAATGAAACCAAAAAAAGTAAGAAAAAAAGAACGCAACCAAAAGGTGGTGGTATTTTCTAGTTCTCCTTCATGTTTGCGAATTGGTTGGTTTTGAGTTTTTGTTTTGATTATGCTAACCGGTTTTGGGTTTTCTAAGCAATTTGTAATTCTTGTATTTTGGTGATTTTCACAATTCTTGCAAACATTTTCCCAATTTAATTCAGTTTTGATTTTCATGTTTTTTATTCAATATTTTTATTATTAGCATTGTAAATATATTTCATTTGATACATATTTGCAATACATATGTTTGCATAACTTCATAAGTTCATTGACCTACATTCAATTTTTCCCCTGCTTCTATTGTTTCCTTTTTTTTTGTGTGCACAACAAGGAAAACAAAGATTACTTCAAGATCAACGTCGACGTTGTTTTCATTTTTTTTTTGCTGAGCTCATTTGTCGGTTTAAAATTGAAATGCACCAAGTATATAGATTTCCTTAAGCACTTAGTGCATTTCAATTTTGAATATACGTATTATACTTAGACAATTTTACTTCTCGCTATTTATTAGCCACGTTGCCGAATTTAATGTTATTTAAATATTTTAATACAGTTTCAAGTAAATGTAGGTCAATGAACTTATGAAGTTATGCAAACATATGTATTGCAAATATGTATCAAATGAAATATATTTACAATGCTCAATAAAAATATTAAATAAAAAACATGAAAATCAAAACTGAATAAAATTGGGAAAATGATTGAAATGCAAGAATTGTGAAAATCACCAAAATACAAGAATTACAAATTGCTTAGAAAACCCAAAACCGGTTAGCATAATCAAAACAAAAACTCAAAACCAACCAATTCGCAAACATGAAGGAGAACTAGAAAAAACCTTTTGGTTGCGTTCTTTTTTTCTTACTTTTTTTGGTTTCATTCTTTCCATTTCTGTTTGAACCGAACATCAAAATCCAGTCGAACTTAAAAAAATACTTGATCGATGTTCGACTGGAAGTTCCTCAAAAATCTGGCCAAAAATTCCAACCACAATTTAACAGAAATTCCCTTATGCACCTTCTCTATAATTAACATTCTCTGGTTATACTATGTCCCGAAAATTGGACATAGTAAATTTGTGCCTTTTAGAACTCAAAATAATGAAAATTTGTATGAAAACAAATTTGAATGTCACAGAAGAATTCTATTTAATTTAAAACCATGACGAGTTTTCACTCAAACTTTTTTTCAACACTCCAAAGATGGATGAAGCTACATAAGAAAAATATTGGACCCAGAAAACAGAACTGCAATAATAACGAAAAATGAATTTCAAAGTACAGTTTGGGAAAAATGGACATAGGATGGTTGTGCTATAAGGTATAGATGTTAACAATTACACAATTTTTTTTTTTTTAACGACGAATCCCAACGGTCCCACTTACACGCCCAACCGACCGTGGGGCACATCCGCATGACGCACGGATTTGGTGGCCGAACAGCCGTAATCCGGATTACGCTGTGTAACCGATCGTGGGTAAACATATCTTGAAATTTGTTTCATCTGCATATTAAAATCATCAGCTGATAAAACGCATATTAATAAAACGCGAATTAGGATGCAGAGAGAATTCTTCCAAACATAACATAATATAAGATTAACGTGATAGTAAACAATAGAATTAAAAGAAAATATTATGAAGCATCAGAGTTCATGCGACGAATATGAATTTGATCAAATATAATTTTTCTCTTCTTTACGATATTAGACTTAACAAAAATACAAAGACAGAACAATCAAAACAGTTAATTTACGCGACAAAGATTACAAATATTATTTTTAAGTATTTTATTTTTTTATACGAAATATAAAAAATTAAATACAAATAGAACAGTTAAGTAAACAGTAACGGAACGAATGTGAGTTCAGCTACAAATTTTGTTTTATTTGTATACAATATACAGTAAAAAACAAAATTCTGCTGAAATATAAATACAAAATACAACAAAAATACAACACTTTCGAAAAATCGACAATGCCGATCTTTGTGGAGTTTGGCAACCCTGTTATTTCATTAGACCCTAAGCGGTCCAAAAACTCAAAGAGCAACAAAGTGTGATCAAGTGCATTTAAAATAAAAGTTTTAGTTTTATTAAGGGAGTCTGACAGGTCAAAGACAGAATACAGGCTATTAAAATCGCTACAAATACAACGAAAAGGTTCATTATGCGCGTAATTAGAACGGCACATACTTAATATCAAAGGAATGAAAGATCTGGAACGACGGGTTGGAATATTAAAATCAATTTCTTGAAGCAAAAATGTAGAATTCAGAGAGCCATTTATCAATTTAATCAAAAATGTTACATAAAGCATCGTTCTTATATTTTTTAGAGTAGGGATGTCCAAGAGTTTTAAACGATTTTCGTATGGAGGTAGGTTCTGATTCGGATTCCAGCGAAGGTTTCTTAAAGCAAATAATAAAAATGATTTTTGAACCGATTCAATTCTATCAGAGTGGCAGTTGTATTGTGGATTCCACAAGACTGATGCATATTCCAAAATTGGTCTTACAAGTGATATGTAAAGGCTTTTGGTAACGAATGGGTCATTAAATTCTTTTGACCATCTTTTAATGAAACCTAGAACACCCCTCGCCTTATTCACACATATATCAATATGTAGATGAAAGCGAAGTTTTGGATCCATAGTAACACCCAGGTCCACAAAAGTAAAAACTTTTTCTAGATTACAGTTATTTATATGATACAGCGATGAAAGTTGGTCTCTTCTAGCAAATGTCATAAATTTACATTTTTTCAAGTTCAGTTCCATTAAGTTATTATCACACCAGATAGCTATACTGGTCAGATCTGATTGTAACAACTTATGTTGATCTAAGATGTCATAGGATAGAAACAATTTAACGTCATCAGCATACAACAGTACATTCGAATGTTTAATGACAGAAGGAAGGTCATTTATAAAAGGATTAAACAGAATAGGACCTAAGTGACTTCCTTGAGGAACTCCAGAGGTGACATCTATAGTTTTTGATGTTGATGATTCGAATAACACCTGTTGCTTCCGATTTGTCAGATACGATTCTACCCATTTTAAAAGAAGATCTGGGAATCCGTATCTTTTAAGCTTTTCAATCAACAAATAATGATTAACTTTATCAAAAGCTTTACTAAAATCAGTATATATGACATCTGTTTGAAGATTCTTTGAAAATCCCTTTATTGTTAATGAAGAAAATTCCAATAAATTTGTAGATGTTGATCTACCTCTCAGAAAACCATGCTGTGAAGGAGATATTAAAGTTGTGACCTAGTGAACCAATTGCTTTGTGACAACTTGTTCAAATAACTTTGGTATTGTGCTAAGTTTAGCAATACCTCTATAGTTAGATACGAATGATTTGGTTCCACTTTTATAAAGAGGAATAATGTATGACTCTTTCCAAGAATTCGGAAAATAACCTCTTTCAATAGAGGCATTAAATATATTTGAAAGTGGAATGTATAAATTTTCTGCACAAACTTTCAAAATAAAGCTAGGAATATTATCTGGACCAGTACTATATGAATATTTCAACGATTTTAGGTGTTGTAAGACATCTTCAGATTCTATAACAGGATTGAGAATGGAATTATAAGTGGGGATGTTATATGGATACGATGTGTTGCCATAAGTATTATCAGAATATGTCGTTTTGAAGAAGTCAGCAAACATATATGAAATCTCAGTAGGATTGTTGGACTCACGATCATTTCATTTCATTGTAGTTGGAAAACCAGTGTTTTTCCTTTTTGAATTTACAAAGTTATAAAAAGTTTTAGAATCGTATTTCATTTTGGATTTCAAATCGTTCAAATATTCATCATAGCATTTTTTATTAAGTACTTGATATTTATGTCTCAGAAGCGAATATTTAGAATAATCTTGAAGGTTTAAAGTTCTTTTATATGTTTTAAATGCCCTAGTTTTATGAAGTTTTTAGTTTCCTCAATTCTTTTGTAAACCATACAGCACCAAGTTCATTCGAATTAATTTTAATGTTCTTTGGAACACATATCTCTAAGAATTTGCTGAGCGTACAATTGAAAATTGATACACAGTCGTCAACATCTTCAAAGTTCATGTCCCAACTAGTTTCAGATAAGAGTTGGTTCATTTTAACAAAATTTGTATTCTTGAAGCAAAAAAATGACTTCAACGATGTAGAAACTAATTCTAAGTTGTTTTGAACAAATTCGAAAGATAATTCAAATGTTGGGTGATGGTTATCTTCTGGACATGCAAAAGCATCACAGCGTTGCACTGAAAACTTCGAAGAGTCGTCAACATAAATTAAATCCAAAATTCTACTATTCTTATTTTCAATCCCGTTTACTTGTTGTAAACTCATATCTGAAAATGAATCCAGAAAGTCATTTAAACAGTCACGAGAAGAATACGGAAGAAACTGGTTTGAATCACTACAAAAATTCCAAGATATATTCGGTAAATTAAAGTCTCCAAAAACAACAATGGAATCGGCAGGTTTAACATTTGAGTAAACCAATGATATAAGCGACACATGTCTTAGATAAACGGTAATATCGGAATTCGGTGGGATATACGAGCAAGTAACGAAAATATCGATACTAAAAACTCGAATTCGTACACAAATAAATTCCAAGTCAGAGACATCTGAAAGTATGATTTCCTCAGATGAAAAAAAGTTTTTTACTGCAATGAGGACTCCACCACCAGTCCTGCATTTACGATCCCTCCGAAAAATTTGATACCCAGCACACAGAATTTCTGAATCAAAAATATTTGGTTTAAGTCAAGTTTCGGTAAATACCAAGACATTATGACTACAATCGAAACTTTTAATATAAATATCGTTCAACTTTGTATTTAGCCCTCGAACATTTTGGTACAGAAGACAAACAACATTATTCGGGATTTTATTTAGTTTTTTTGATTAGAATTTAATTTTCTTTGAGCAAGTTGAACTGGATTTACTAGATTTGATTTTTCTTTATAAACAAATTCACGAACTAAAGTTTTATCCGGCCAAAAATTTTTATTAACAATCTCATCAAACAATTCTGCAGGCACAGATAATTTGAAAGATGAAATGTTTCTAGCGTATGAAAAGTTGAATTTAAAAGTATTTATATTATTACCGGTTTTATTCAGTTTAGAATCAATATAAAATATAATATCTTCAGTTAATGTGTCCGGTGCAAATCTGGACACGAAAATAGATTTTTTAGGTTGCACAACAACAAGCCTTTTTGGGGTTCTCGTTTCTTGTACTTCCCGCAAACAATCCTTTGGAGAAATAATATTTATGGAAGGACAAACATTTTTATCAATATTTGAGATTCTATTCATATTTTTCTCAGAAGCGTCATCTACCCTCGTTTCCAAAACCGCAGGATCAGGAGAATAAAATGTAACTGGTGAAGCAAACATATCGGAAAAGGATGGAGTTGTCGGAGTTTTTCAACTTTGGGGCAGGTGGTAAAAGCCCTACAGAAGTATTTTGTTTCGGAGCTGTTTCATCCAAACATTTATACTTCTGAAAGTTTATTTCGTACTCCTTCAGTTTAGACTGGGCAGCTGCTAAGTCCTTTTATCGCGCTATTGTGAACTAAAACTTTATGTAAAACTCTAAAACCAAAAATCCCCACGCGATAATTAAATTCCCTAATTGCCCGAATAGCACAGTCGCGAAGCGTGGGATTTAAGCCGACCCTCGCGGTATGGCCGAACGAACAACACGAACACGCGAAAACCTGATAACTAAACTTTTAAAACCTTACACCGAAACTGCCGCACTATATATATATATAGGTATATATGTACATATATATATATATAACAAGAAACTGAACCTTTCCCGACACAAAGAAAATAATACCGAACACAAACGGAACCCTTTCCAAAATTGTCACAAAACGACAAATGACCGAAAGAAATTATTTATACACCCAAAATTATATTTTTTTAAAACGCAATTGATTTGCGGGACCAGACCGACCTGTCTGAAATCCCGATTCTTTGCAGAATCTATTCACCAGCTGGACTTCGAAAAAATAATATGTCCAGCAACAACTTGGCTCAGATGCGGGACGACACAAACAAAAAAAAAAGGAATAAGGAAGAGGGGGAAACGGCCAAACAAATTCCAAGCAAACTACTTGAAATTCCCAGGACGGAAACACTTCACCAAAACAAATCACGACCGAACACAACCTGTCCAACTCTATTAAATTCCTCAAATTCAAAACACTAAATGGCCGACTGCCACAAATAAAATAAAGCAAAAAAACACTAGCTGGCAAAACTAAACCAGCGCGCAAAAATACTCCCTTTGGAACACTTGTCCTCCAGCCACAGTCCGACGAGAGCTGTTGCCATCTTCACCACTCCAAAAAAATACAATTTAAAAAAAGAAAGAAAATTATCCAAATTTTCCAAACAAATTATTTAAGATTAAATTAAATTAAAAATCTAAAGCTTTATCACTTTCCTTCTTCCCTGCTCAAAAAGAACTAAAGAACCTGTCTATATGGACGCATATATGGCGCCCCCCCCCCCACACATGAGCGCGACCTACGCAGAAACCAGTATCCGCAGTCGGGTCTTTACCCATACCTATATGTGAAAAATCTCTTCAGATTTTTCTAGGTGTGTTTGGCAAATTTACATATACCCCCCTGCACCCACCAACATGAAATATACATTTTGGCGGCACTCATGTACGTATAGGCGAAAGCATAAATGTTCTCAAATTCCCCTCCCTCAAACAGGTTCAAAGAGTACAAAAGCTTTAGTCCAGGCTTTGACATTTTACTATTGTAATGGCGAGGCTGGCAATACCTTCATCGGATCGCCGCCGCTCACTGAGCTAACTTAACGAAAGCAAAAGCGAAAGAAAGGAGAAGAAAGCAAGAGAACTTTGACAGCTCAAACAAAATGTTCAGTTTTCTTCTTCCGCGCGCCGGTCGCATTTCACCCGCGAGTGGCGAATTTGTTTTGCTTAATTTGTTAAGCAAAACTAATTTATAAAAAAATTAACAATCAATAAAATTGTGCAGTGCGTTAATTCGGTCAGTGCGTGTGTGATTTTGTTCTTCCGATTTTGTTCGCCAGTCGCCCCGAACAAAAGGGAAACATAAAAAAAAACATAACAAACAAAACAACAAAACAACAACAACTGTGCCGCGAATTTATACCGCGACAACCCCACCTCCACCTCCGCGAAAGTTGCTTGGTCTCCTGAGACCAGCCAACTTTCGAATCTAACCGGAGAAAACCACCCTGAGTCGATGGTCCTGTACATGCCATGTCCCCTTTTCTCGTCCGTCTTCGTCTTCCAAAACATATGTCCACGGAGACACCCTCTTTTTAACCCTAAACGGTCCAACAAATTGCGGAGCTAACTTCGCTGCAAAATAGTTTGCAGCATCGGACAAAACAAAATTACGTCTCCATACTAACTCGTGCGGTAAATACTGTACATCTCTACGTCTGAGATTGTAAGTCTTTGCTGTCTTGGCACTTGCCATTTCTAACTTCTTCGGTATGCCTTCCCTCAAGTCTGCCATTAACTTGGCCCGGTCCTCACTACTACTGTCCGGTTGGTCTGAGTCTCCCACTCGTCTATAATCTCTATCACCCCTGACCGCCATATTTCGGCCAAAATTCACGAAGTATGGAGACGCTCCCAAAACCTCATGCTGCGATTTTCGAATGCAGCACGCCACCTTTGAAAGATGAGAATCCCATGTCCGATGGTTTTCTGAAATATATGCTCTCAAAGTGGTCTTAATTATTTGGTTGATCCGCTCGGCCGGATTGGCCTGCGGATGATAGTGTGCAGTGTACCGCATCTGCATACCATACGACGCGCATAAACTCTGCAGCTCCTTGCTGCGAAACTGTGGCCCATTGTCGCATACAATGGACCTCGGAACTCCAAAGAGCAAGAACACGTTGTCCTCTAACTCCTTGCAAACGCTTTTTGCCGTTGCATTTCGCAACGGAAACAACAATGGGAATTTGGTGAAGTAGTCAACCACCGTTAAAATATAACAAAATCCCCGACTAGACTTCACTGAGGGTCCCACCAGATCTACGCAGATCATTTCCCAAGGTTCTAACTTCTTTGTCCTCTCTACTATACAACCAGCTGGCTTATTGTTGTCTAGTTTCACCCTCTGGCAAACCTGACAACCTTTAATATATCTAGCTATCTCTGCCTTCATTTTTGGCCAATAATATTTCTCAACTACCCTTTCGTATGTTTTCCTAACGCCCATGTGCCCCGATAATGGATTATCTTGACACTCGAATAAAATACTGCGCCTATCACTCCTGCCCACAACTCTCTTCCACTCGTACCCAGCACTAAACAAACTATTTGTCCCTGCCTTTATTGGTTTATATAACACCCCATTTTCAATTCTCCAAGCTGGGTAATCGTGTGGTTTATCCTCCACTTTCCTAACCATGGAATCCACCCACGCATCTCTAACACGCCCATGTACCTCCCCTACGACTGGGACACCTCTAGAAAGCATGTCGGGCACAACATGATCTTTCCCCCTACGATGTATGATTTCATAATCGTATTGCTGGAGCTTCAAAGCCCACCTAGCCAACCTACCGCAAGGATCTTTCAAATTGTTGAGCCATACCAACGAATAATGGTCTGTCGCCACTGTGAACCTAACCCCTTCGATGTATGGCCTCAACTTCTCAACTGCCCACAAAACAGCCATACACTCCTTCTCGGTAGTGGAATAATTCCTCTCGCACCTACTCAACGACCTGCTCAAATATGAAATGATCTTCTCCCCTTCATCAAACTGCTGTGTCAAAACGGCACCTATTCCAAAATCGGAAGCATCTGTTTGAACAACGAAGAGTCGTTCGAAATCGGGACCGCTCAGGACCGGCGCCGTCACTAGACGCTCCTTGGCCTTCAGAAAGCTGTCCTTATCCCCCAGGACTTTAATGTGTCCCAGCCTGGCCTACCAAGAATCGTCCTGGTGGCCCCCGAATCTAAAAGCCCTAACATACGCACTCCAAAAATCCTAACGCCTAAATATGGCCTATTATCTAAATCTTTTCCCGACAAAGTGAAACTCAAATATACTCCGGACGGACGCCTCTGAGGCCTATCACTATTTTCCCTAGCCAGCTGGTTGCCCGCAGGCAAACTACCTAAACCTCGCGAACTTCTTGCCCTGCTTCCACAAGAGCTCGCTCCCCATTTCCCGACTCTTCGCGGGCCCTCGGAGCCGCTCTCGGGGCCGCCTCCCTGTCCGAGCGCTCCTGTAATTGCCCTGCTCTCTGAGAGCATCGGGGGCAATCACGCTTCATCACGACAGGCCGCCTACACCCAAAACAATAAATACCCCTAGGGCAATTGGACGAAACATGTCCAGGCCGGCCACAGCTAAAACATCTAACCGAATTCTGGGGAGGAGCCTGAATCCTCCTCTCCAGCCTAGCATCACGTAAAGGGGCCCTGACTTCAAGAACTTCGGGTTCAGCCGAGACGTAAGCCAAGTCTGGCTCCAACAAATTCTTGGATCGGCTACTGGGCGGCTGCACGGATGCCTCCACATTCGTCCGCACAGCCCCCAGCTTCCGACCCAAGGAAACCAGCTCCGACAGAGACTTAGGCTCAGCCAAGCCCAACTGAGTCTGGTAAAACGGGGACAGGTTTGCGATCACCAGACCCAGCATACGCCTCTCTGACAACGTCTCAGACAGACGACCAAACAGCACCCTCATCGCCGCTACATAAATTCCTATGGACTCAGTCCCACCCTGAGTCCGTCTCCTAATTTCCGACATCAAAATGTCGTCATAGTTGGGGGGCAGGAATTCCAGTTTCAGCTCGGCGACCAACTCTCGCCAGCTTGAAACTGTCCTGCGGACATCCCTAAACCAGAGCAGGGCTTTTCCAGAAAAAAGCTCCACTGCTCCCCTAAACAACTGGGCTTCACTAACGCCCCGAGCCTCGCATAGCTCGTCAACCCTCTGTAGAAAGGCATGTAGGGACATGTCTGTCTTTTCCCCGGTAAATTGAATACCCCACTTGGACAAATTTTATACTTTATGAAAACCTACGTTACTCAACGAGGTGGATGGCTCACGTCTCGGAACGGGTTCAAGCTTCTCCTCAACCGCAGACTCCCTACTGTGAACCTTGGGTGGTCGTGATGGCCTTGGATTATCATCCAAGCCATCAGTTTCTTCCTCCAAGTCCACCACCTCGTTGAGTTCCCCCAACAACAAAAGGACCCTATTTTTGAGCGCCATCTGCTCTACTACTTCTTCCTTACTCGCTGGCCTCGAACGAGTAAGGCGACCTAAAGCCCATTCCAACTTCGCCAAAATCTTCAAATATTCGGTCGACTTTGCGTCCTTGGGAGGGGTTTCCATAAGTTTTTCAACTTCGGAAATCTTCCCCTCCACACCCAACCTATCTTCCTCAAAAACAAACGGATATCCCGCAAAGACATCCACGGACACCCTTCGCTCTATTTGCCTTGATGCCCTCAAGGACTTCCTCATAGACTCTACCGGAGTCACTGGCAACCCACGAGCCTCCATCTCGTACGCCAGTTCCTCTTGGTGAAGCCTATTGACCTCCATAGTTATAACGGACAGACAAAAAAAATTTAAAAAAAATTTTTTTTTTAAATAATATTTAAACAAACAAAACTCAAAAAAGTCAAAAGAATTTAAACGCTCACAAAACCAAAAAACAAACAAAAAACTTTCAAAAAAAACCACAAAATTTTTAAAAAAAAAAATTACGGACGAAAAAAACAGAAACGACGAAACTTTTGAGGCGCCGCAAAAAAAAATATAAAACAAAATTTTTCTTTTTTTTAAAAACTCAAAAAAAATTACCAGAAACGACGAAACTTTTGAGGCGCCGCAAAAAAAAATATAAAACAAAATTTTTCTTTTTTTTAAAAACTCAAAAAAAATTACCAAAAATCAAAAAAATGTAACATAAAACACATGTAAAATATGTAACATTAAATAAAACGACGTTTATATCCAAATTAAAAGAAGAACGACCGTGTGTTTCCCTACATTTTAGGGGCTCGGCCAGGGATTTTTGGTTTTTTTTTTAATTAAACCACCCGAAAGAAGAAAAGAGGCTAGTGCGAAAATGAACAAAATTATTAAATATAAAAAGCGAGAAAAAATGCTAAAAAGTGACGCCAAACAATAAAGAAGAAGAAAATCTACAAAACGTCGCCAAACGATGAAATTTGGACAAGTTGGTGCATGAAAGAAGTTTCGACTACGAAGTTAGCAGAGAAGCCGTTAAAATATTTTCAAACACGCAAGCGTAAGACAATTGATGCAAGCAGAGAAAAGCACGCAATTTCATGAAAATGTGCAAAGTAGCAGAAGCAAAAACAAAAACTTAAGGGGAAGCAGAACACCTGCAAGTAAGACGACAACGAGACGGACAGCAGCAACGGAGAGGTAAGCGAGCAACACAGAAAGCGGAGAGGCAAGCGACAACTAAGGCAGCGGAGAAATGAGTCGGCAACAAAAAACGAAATAGGGGATGATCAAATCACTGTAGAGAAGATCACAAGCAGATGAAGGAGTAAGGAAAATAAATAGATGTAGTAAAGAAGTAAAGAAGTTAAAGTAGTAAAGAAGGGCAAAAATTTGCTAGTAAGAATTAAGAAATTTATTTTATTTAATAGTCAAATTGAATAAAGTAAAAGTAAAGATGTTTTAAAGAAGTAAAGAAGTTAAGAAGAAATTTCAAGTGGAAATTTATAAAAATAAGAACGATTGTTTTGCAAGAAAAGAAGAGAATTTGTGTTTACGAAGTAAAGTAAAAGAAGAAAGAAGTTGGTCATTATTTGTCATTCGCTTAGAATATTTGAGAAGGAGAGATTTTGGAATTTGGAATTTAAAGCGTTGTCTTTAATTTTAATTTTGCTAAATTGTAAGAAGTTCAGTTAGAATTTCGTTGATCGCGAAAGAGAAGAGAATTAATTTAAAAAAGAAAAATATTTTTGAAGTTTATTGAAATTGAAGAAAAAGAAAGAAAACCAGTTTGAAAAGCATTGGAAGTAAATTGTATTCCAATTGGAATTGGAATTGGAATTACAGAATATTGAATTGGAATTTATTTGCAGAAGTAAACAAACGAAATCAAAACAAAGAGAAAAGTTTTGATGTTAAAAAGTAAACGATTTCCAAGAAATATATTAACGAAGCAAAACGTTTAATTAAAACGAAGAATAAACATTAAATGTTTTATTAATTTTATATTCACGATTACACTATATTGATTTTTTATATTAAATTACTTTATTGATTTTTATATTGATTAAATTTTGAATAATTTGTAATGGATGCGCAGACAATTTTAGAACTTAACGTGGACGGTTTAAAAGAAAAGTTAGGGGAGGTGGGATTAAGTTTACTCGGACGGAAGAAGGAACTACAGTGCAGGTTACTCCAACATTTTGGCCTATCCATGGATGTAGTCAACGAGAATGATTCGAACCATTCGGTGTACGAAGATGTTCAGACCGATAATAACACACCACGAGTGGCGAGCGCACAAACGTCACATTTTACTCTGCGTGACATAGAGAATTCGCTATCACATTTCACCGGCACAAATTACACTGAAATCAATCAATGGATTGAAGACTTTGATGATAATGCGCTTATAGTTAATTGGAACGAAGTCCAAAAGTTTATCTACGCGAAGTAGTTGCTGAAGGGGGCGGCCAGAGCCTTCATAAGAAGTCAATCTGGGATTTGCGACTGGAAGTCACTCAAGGCAGCGCTCAGCAAAGAGTTTGGGAAAAAGTTATCGGCAGTTGAGGTTCATCGTGCTTTACAAAATCGGGGTAAGCAACCAACGGAGAATCTGCGCGAATATTTGTATGGTCTGATGGAGATTGGCAGCGATATAAGCCTGGACGAAGAGAGTATCATAGATTACTTTATTGACGGAATTCCTGATTCACAACAAAACAAAGCGGCGTTGTTTCAAGCGCAAACGATTGAGCAACTAAAGGGGCAGATGAAGGTGTACGAAAAGGCAAGGGGTCCAATGACGCAGTATTCAAACACCAAGGTTAACCAGCCAGTAGCCACATCATCGCAAAACCAACGTACAGAGAAGCCGAACAACGAGAGGAAATGTTTCAAATGTGGGGCCAAAGATCACATAGCCAAGGATTGCAAGCTGTCTGGGTATAAATGTTTCAAATGCAATAAATTGGGTCATCGATCGTTTGAGTGCAAAGGAGAACAGAAAAAAGAAGTCACGAAGAGTGAGAAGACGGAGAATAGCGGAGTACACACATTGACATCGGATACCGAAGAAATTACTATAATGCCGTCATGCAACCGTATTTTCAAGGATCTGATGATATATGACTTTAAATTTTCTGCGATAATCGACACTGGAAGTGATATCTGCGCTATCAGGTATGACCCATTGATGATGATGGATGACATTCAGTTGAACAAGCAGACGAGAAATTTTACTGGTATTGGAGGAGCTCAAATAACGACGATTAACACTAAAAGGGACAACACTGATTCAACGATAAGATGGACAACATTGAATTGACGAAAACGATGACACTTAACGAAAGACGAACACTGGACAGGACAGTAGAGAACAAACGGTCGAACTAGACAGACGCGCACTAGAAAACGCAGCTATTTAATATTAAAACTAAGAAGTTTCTTTTACATTAAATATAATGTAAGCAATCTATTCTTATAGAACACAAACGAATATGTAACATAAAACACATGTAAATTATGTAACATTAAATAAAACGACGTTTATATCCAAATTAAAAGAAGAACGACCGTGTTTTTCCCTACATAAATATAAAAAAAAATTACAAAAAAATTAAAATTTTACTAAAATCAAAATAAATAAAATGGTGCAACACAAAAAAAACAAAAATAAAATTTAAAAGAATTATTAAAAAACTTGCATAAAAAAAAAAAGGTTGCAAATGTTGCACCAAAAAAAAAGAAACGGACTCACCGAACAACAAAAAAAAACCCGCTGCCGCTACTCCGCCGTCGATAGCACTCTCACCGGAAAATTTCAAAAAAAAGCTAAATAAATAAAAAGACAAATTAGTAAATTTAAAAAAAAACTGAAATAATACAACCAAAAAAAACGGCACAAAAAAAGCAAAAAAAATATTTATAACAACAACGAAAAATTTAAAAAAAATTTTAAAATAATTAATAATTAAAACCAAAATATTTTTACAAAAAAAAACTTGAAACAAAATAGCCTCACTTTGGGCGCCAGCTTATCGCGCTATTTTGAACTAAAACTTTATTTAAAACTCTAAAACCAAACGGAACAATTTTCAAAATTGTCACAAAACGACAAATGACCGAAAGAAATTATTTATACACTCAAAATTATATTTTTTTAAAACGCAATTGATTTGCGGGACCAGACCGACCTGTCTGAAATCCCTCGCACGATTCTTTGCAGAATCTATTCACCAGCTGTACTTCGATAAAATTCGATGTCCAGCAACAACTTGGCTCTGATGCGGGACGACACAAACAAAAAAAAGGAATAAGGAAGAGGGGGGGGGAAACGGCCAAACAAATTTCAAGCAAACTACTTGAAATTCCCAGGACGGAAACACTTCACCAAAACAAATCACGACCGAACACAACCTGTCCAACTCTATTAAATTCCTCAAATTCTAAACACTAAATGGCCGACTGCCACAAATAAAATAAAGCAAAAAAACACTAGCTGGCAAAACTAAACCAGCGCGCAAAAATACTCCCTTTGGAAAACTTGTCCTCCAGCCACAGTCCGACGATGGCAACAGCTCCACTTCATCATTTTAAAAACAAATTATTAAAGATTAAATTAAATTAAAAATCTAAAGCTTTATCACTTTCCTTCTTCCCTGCTCAAAAAGAACTAAAGAACCTGTCTATATGGACGCATATATGGCGCTCACTTATTGCACAAAACTTATTGCACTTAGCCAGAATTTAATTTATTTGATTTATTTAATAGATCTTCAAAATTATTAACACGGTATAACAATTTAAAAATATTTATTCAAATCGCAGCAAAAAATTCACTTAGAAACAAGTTGAACAGGGTTACCAAATTAAGAGCAGTATGTAGGGACAGGACCGCATATACCGTCAACAATTTTAAAAATCATTAAATCATAATTAAATAATTTAAATCATAACTGGGTGGGATTCCCCGAAGAGTCCTGTGTTACCAATTTTAAATTTAGACTGAAACATGTCGGCAATAACCGCAAAATTTTTTTTTTTTAAATTCACCTACTTTAATTTTTTTTGAAGATATAGCCTGTGTCCCAAAAAAGGGCCATGCGAAAACTTATTGTCCGCGAATGGGTTAAACATTGATTTAATTCCAATAGCTTTTTTTAAATGTTCATTCAATTTTACCAACTTGCTAGATGTGACACCAAGATATTCAAATTTATTTTTAAAAGGGATTTCAACACCATCTAGGCGGAGAGAAAGATGTTTACCCTCTGGAACCACAAAGCGTGGGCACTTCCCCGATGCATTTCTAAGGCAAATTGCTTCGGATTTTGCCACATATATCCACATATGGAAAAAATACTTAGTAGGGACATAAATACTGTTACACACGTTTCATCCGATTAAATCAAAACCCAAAAGTATTTTTCCTCAAATTTATGTTTTATTTACCGATAAGTATTAAATGTAAAAAAATGGGTTCATTCAAAATGCCCGCCATTATCCTTCACACATGCTTTTAGCACTGGCCAAGCGTCAATGGCAGCACGCACCTCATGCATTGGAGATTTGGTTACTGCTCTTGTCAATGCTCGCTTCAAAGACTCGATGTTGGGGTATCTTTTGTGGCACACCATGTCCTCTAAAACAGTCCCCAATTTGTAATCCAATGGGTTTTAGATCAGGGCTACCAGATGGCCATTATGCGGTAGATATGGGGTAGATATGGGTGGTTTTAGCCCTGCTGGAAAGTCCACGGCTGGTTTTGGAACAAGGTGTTGTTAAGTGGCTTGACGACGGCTGCCAGAACCTTTTCTTGGTAAATTTTGGCCGATATATTGACACCTTGTTTGCAAAAATGCAGGTCTGTGACCCCATCATATGAGACACCCCACCATACCATGACGACCCTTGGGATAACTTCAGAGGCTTCCTTAGATGACCGTGCATAAACCCTATTTTTTAGTCGGTAAAAATAATTTTACCAGCAGACGTTTACATTTTTACACTCTATTTTTTTTAAGAGCAGTCAACCAATTTTAAGATCAGTCAACAAATGTCCGGTTTGAAGGCCCCAAGGCCCAAGTCTTTTTTGATAATACGACTCATAGACTTCTGTCAGATATTCATCTCACGGGCCATGATTTTCTGCTTGCGGAGTGGATTTCTCTGAATTCTTGCTTTGATGGCTTTGCTTGCCTGCGGCGTCCGAACAGTGCGTGGACGACCAGACCGCTGTCGGTCCTTGATGTCTCCTCAAACAATTTTATGCACCGATAAACAAACATGCGAGTAATCCCGAGAGGGCGGAGCGACACCTTTTCCAATTTTACACTTATAAAGCGATATGATTTTCTTTATCCGACCATTCCATCGCAAAAGCTATTACAAATTCCAATCAGTGATACAGATTAACGGTAAATAGGCCAGCTGACAAAATCCATATGATCATGTGAGGGTATGTTCAATAATATTATGATGATGGGTGTGTTCAATGTTGTAACAATATTTATGTTCCTACTAAGTAGTAAAAATTTTCAAATTTAAAAGGATGTGTGTTAGCTAATACAAAAAACATATTTGTACACCTTTTTTTGGTGTACGTTATTATGAAAAATTGTATAAAAAAATCTCTCGATTTTATAATACTTTTGTTGTTGTAATTTTCTTGTTGATTTATGAATGAACATTTTTGTAGTGTACCTACTCCAAAGTTGGATTTCGACAAAATCAAAAAATGAGCAATCACCCAAAAAATATTTTTGGGCAATTTTTCATTTTTTTAACAATTTTTAATTTTTTGATTTTAGGGCAATGGTTCATTATGAACAATCGCCAAAAAAAAAATGAGCGATTATTGGCACAGCAGCTTCAGCTGCCATAAGGAGAAACGCGTTTCCACGTACACTCATGGTCAAAATAATAGGGCCAAGATTTTTTTGCACTGTAATTGTTGTCAGAGCAACATTTTTATATATTTTAAAGAAAACTCAAATTTAATTCATTACTTTACATTGTGTAAATTTAAAAATAAGGCAAACATAACAGAAAAAAACAATAAGAATCGAATTCATTGAGTTGAGGCGAATTCGGTCATAATTCAGCTGGACAAAATAATAGGGCCATTGAGCATCTGTTAAAGAAAAAATTAATTTTACTTACATTTTGATAAGAATTCACATTTACTACCTTGGCTTGGTTAATATCCTGTGCAACCACCTTTATTTTGAATCACTTCAGCCATCCTTTTCGGCATGCTGGATATTAACTTGCGGCATGTATCAATTGGTATTTCATACCAACATTTTTGAACAAATTCCCATAGTTTGACCTTATTGGGAAATGTTCGCTGAGCTAGTCGTTTTTTTAACTCACCCCAAAGGTTTTCAATGGGATTGAGGTCCGGCGACTGGCTTGGCCAGCTTAGTAAATGAATATTTTGGTTTTCAAACCAGTTTTTTACGATCCTTGATGTGTGCTTCGGATCGTTATCCTGTTGAAACGTCCAAATAAGGGGCATGTTTTCCTACGCATAGGGCAACATTGCGGTCTCCAATATATTTTTGTATCCAATTGCTGTCATAATGTCGCTAATACGGTATATTGGACCGACCACATACCAAGAAAATGCGCCCCAAACCATAATGTTGCCACCTCCAGCTTAACAGTTTGTTTTGTAAATCGGACGTGGAATTCTTTACCTTTGGGGCGGCGAACGTTCCATCCAGCATCGTTTCCAAACAAATTTCCTTTGGTTTCATCGCTCAATAAAATATTTCGCCACTTTTTCTCGCCCAGACCTGACCAATTTGAGTGACTTCGTGCGAAATTTAACCTCATCGCCAAATTTTTTTTCCAAAGCAAAGGGATCCTTCTGGCAATTCGTCCAGGTAGATTTTTCCGTTGCAATCGTCGGCGAACGGTTCTGGAAGATACCACATTGCCTATATCAGCCGCAATCAATCTGGATGAGGAAAAAGGGTATTTTTTGGCAACAGTAACTATCCTGTTATCTGCCGTTATTGATGTTTTTCTTGGTCTGCCACGAGTTTCATGGTTAGATTTGAATTTTAGAGCGTTGTGAACGAAGCTCCGTGACCGTCCCAATAATTCGGCAATTACACGTTCAGTACAACCTTTTCTTCTGAACCTTTGAACCAATCGGCGCTCCTCCGGCGTGCAGTGAGCATTGCGACCCATCTACTTAATTCAGATGCTTAATTTTGGATGCGAATTATAGCGAAAATGTATGAAACACTTACCTTTTGCGAAATATTGACACAATAAAGTAAATACGAAATTAAAAACCGAACAAAACCGAAATGGCCCTATTATTTTGACCATGTAAAATGTGTTATTCGAAACAAAAGTGTCGTGTGCATTAAAGTAACAGTTAAATTCCAATATGTTTTGGGGTTTTCGGTGTTGCCAGATTGTAGTTATATCCATAATAATCAAAATAGAATATAGTTTTAAAAAAAGTGCCGAAAATTGATAATCAAAAATTTAAAAATCTTGGCCCTATTATTTTGACTATGAGTGTATATCTCGTAAACGGTGCATCCTAAGGGAAATCTCCTGGTATCGTTTTGAAGATAATTACACCGCCTACTTTTTAGACTAAAAAGGGTTTTCGTAAAGTTGATAGCTTGTATTATATAACGTGTCAAAGTTGTGTAAATCTGATGTTTGTGTAATATCTTGTAAACGGTGGCATGCACGTTGACCAGTCTTATTACCAATCTTGTATATAATTTTCTACAATTCTTACCTAAAACATTTGTGGGATCATTGGGTTGAAAGTTATAGCTCGGAAAACATGAAATTTTTGCTATTTTTTAAGATTTTTTTCACTTTTTTGAAAATTGTCAAAATTATTATTTTTGTTAAAAAAGTAAAAAATAAAGAAAAATAGGAAAAATTTTATGTTTTCCGAGCTGTAACTTTTGTACCAAATACCCCACAACAAAATGTTGTGGATGAACATTGTAGAGAATTTTATTATCTGCAAGATTGGTAATACGTCTGATCAACGTGCATCCCACCGTTTTCAAGATATAACATGAAAACCAGATTTACACAACTTTGACATGTTAAATAATAAAACCTATCAAACTCTTTTTATACCCCCACACTCACTGTGGCAGGGTATACTCACTTTGTCACAACGTTTGTAACGCCCATAAGGAGGCGTGTCCGGTATGGAAAAGTATATATATTCTTGATCAGTATCACCTCCTGAGTCGATTTAGCGATGTCCGTCTGTCTGTCCGTCTGTCCGTCTGTCCGTCTGTCCGTCTGTCCGTCCGCACGATAGCGGTCGCAGTTTTGGAGATATCGACTTGAAACTTTGGGTACATGTTTTTCTCGTGAATACTGAGATCAAGTTCGAGAATCAGCCAAATCGGACAAAAACTGGGCGTGGCTCCCATACACCGAAAAAAAAGGTAAAAATTTTTTATTGTTGTATTCGATTGGAAATGTTTAGAAACGTATTTTTGACATGGTCCGAGGTTCCGAAGCCACATATATAAGGGTCTAAATGGGGTCTTGTGACCAATTTTTTTTTTTTTTGTGGATTTAATTGGAAATTTTTAGAAATGGATTTTGGACATGGTCCGGGCTCCAAAACCACCTATAATTGGCTCAAAATAGGGTCTTGAGACCACATTTTTATATGTTCGAGGTACTTCTTCCTACTGTGTGGGGGTATTTCAACTTCGGTATAGCCGAAGATAGTCCACTCTCTAGTTTTAGTCTAAAAAGTAGGCGGTGTAATTCTCTTCAAAACGATACCGGGAGATTTCCCATAGGATGCACCGTTTACGAGATATACGAGGAAACGCGTTTCTCCTTATGGCAGCTGAAGCACAACCACTAGAGTCCCGCCATTTTGGAATGAAGCTTAGGACACGCCCTTGAATGAATTCAGCAAGCAAAAACTGAGTACGCTAATTTTTGTAATTTTTGTATGGAGCAAATCACAGAATGACTAGACTATTGTATAATCTTAAAATTTCATAAATTGCTGCATACATTTACTTCTTTTTTCATTGATTTCAATTTTTTTTTACTGTTACAATTACAGGATACGCTACTGCGCGCGGTGCGCCAATCTAAAATACATCAACCTGGCATGCAAATGAATCCGTCGTCTAGCAAATGGACGTATGCCTCGGCATTTCTGTATTCATTGACATTAATTACAACAATAGGTAAGTAAGTTAGGAAGTTTTGTCTTCTTTCGATTTTACTGATCCATGACACACACAGAATAAAAACGAGGATTTTTATTTGACAGAATAAAAAACACATTCTTTTTTTGCCAGCGAAACGGCATTCCCGAATTGGATTGTGTTTAAATGTCAAAGCGAGTTTCGCTGTTCGAATCTGAATGTACTTTAAATGGCCGCGGTTGGGCATTAAAGAATTAATAACATAATGGGATCTTCATGGGGAACTTAACAGTATTTAAAATACGCGTGCTCGAAACTTTCACAAGACTATGGGATCTTCGGTATTTCAAAACCTCTTAGAGCAATTGGAAATATTTCCAATCAATTGTGAACGGTCTTTTTCGGGTTACTTTGCAACAGTGGTTGCATACCAAATAAACAGCGGATCTACTTGTATGGTAGTATTATTTTGTTGACATTACGGAAATTTTAATAAATTTTGTTTTATTATGCCGAAAATAATATGCGGAGCTTCTTGCAAATGATTTAAAATCATTTTTATCTCCTCCTCCGTCCACCTTTTGCTGGGCTTTTCTTTGGATTTAATTAGTTTAACTTTTTTTTGTGAGAAACAGTGTTGCACATTAACATAAAATGATCACTTAGATGGCAGCAGGGTGTTGCATTTGCATAGCATATAGAAGCTATACGTTTTCTGTGTTGCAAACTTGCTCGAGCTTAGGAAATGCAAATCTATATATTTTGTTGTTGTTATGACAAAGTATGCAATAAATATTTGCATTTCCACTTCTGCAAGACCATTTGCACCAACTCGTGAATTGCCCTAATATAACTTGCATCGAACCACACCAAGTGCTCGCGCAAATTGCATCGTGCATACGCGTCTTGAGATTTAAATTAAAATGGTTTAGCAAGTGTTCGTTCGTTATTGCGTCTCTACACCGACCATAGAACTGCATGAGCACGTGTTTTTCTATATTGCGATATACCAGGGAAAAAACCCGAAGGGAAGTTTATGAAAAAAAATATTTATTCTAAAATCGGCACCCTTAAGCGATCCAAACCCCCCTCCCCTTCATGGGTACGTCCCTGCTTTCATTTTAAAAACACTTTCATATGATTCACAGCAATATTTCGAATAACTATAAACTTTCACAAGGTGTTTCACTTTGATGTAAATGTAAACCTTGAAATTCGAAGCTCAATAACGAATGCTAGAACTGGAATTTTTCCAGTCCTAAAATTCCATATTCGGCCCATAATCGTCTTCGGCCAATATTTAAGGCCGAAGACAAATGTACGGCCAAATATCAAAAATATGTGAATGGTAAACAATTATTTTTTAATTTCGGGAGCCACCCCACCCCCGAAATTATTTCGCAGATAAATGTTTTTTAATTTGATTGGTACAAATATATTGATAAAACAAAAATCGCTAAAAAATCCGGAAATGTTTTAAATGGACAAATTATGATGAGTGTATCATGTATTTTTCACCATGTTGCATCCAAAAATAGCCAAAATCATTGTATACTGCTATTAAAACCAAAATTTAAGTTCTTTTTATATTAAGAATAATACGAGAAAAAACCATAATTAACCATTTTTGGCGGAAACCCCCCTAGAATTAATTAAAAAACATTTTCGTAAAAATTAAAAAAAATATATAAATAATTGCACGCCCTTACTCATGCACTTTGTAATCGTACTCAAAAATTTAGAATACGATTACTGTAAAGTACTCAAAATTTTTTGGGCTTGTAACGCCCATAAGGAGGCGTGTCCGGTATGGAAACGTGTATATATTCTTGATCAGCATCACCTCCTGAGTCGATTTAGCGATGTCCGTATGTCTGTCCGTCCGCCCGTTTGTCCGTCAGCACGATAGCGGTCGCAGTTTTTGAGATATCGACTTGAATCGTCTTGAGACAAAATTGTTTTATGATCGAGATACTTCCAAATGGATCATACTGTGTGGTGGTATTTCAGCTTCGGCATAGTCGAAGATAGCAAACTCTCAAGTTTTTTATTACTTTTACTATTGGATCAACAAGAAGTAATACTATATTACATTTTTATTTCGTTTTGCCTGATTTTGGCATGGAAATTTTGTTTAGATATCCGCTAATTAAAAAAGCGTGAATTAAGTTCAAAATTTCATTGACATCATCGACCCCGGTCGAAAGATTCTTTTTATCGCAGGCCTTATCAATAGTCCCAGGCGACATGCACTTTCGGACAAAAATTTCGAAAAATTGGATTTGCTAAAGGCTAATAAAGACTTTTTAAAATTTATTTAATTGAATATTGTGTATAGTCAGGTTCTAGCTCAGTGAATTAACCCATTAATGACAAGATCGAAATTTTCGGAATTTTTTCAAGATTTTTTCAGGAACACCTAGAAATGACCTAAGAAACGAATTTCTAACTTTTTTTATTTTTGACCGCTCTCCGTTTGCCCAGCCCTGGCCGTTACCATATGGTAACACTCGTCACAACTCTAGCAAAAATACCTAATTTAAGATATTATTGTTTACAGCTACTTTTTTTTGAATTTTTTGAAAGTTTAGCAATGTTTTAAGATATATTTTGTAAAAAAAATTTTAATCGACTCATTTTTTGAAATCTAATAGTGTTTTTAAAAAAAAATTTTGTTAAAAAAAATTCTATAAATTCAGGAGCATTTTTGATCACCAAAGTTTCTTCAGCAAAGTAGTTTGTTTTTAAAAAACGTACATTTTTGCAAAAAATTGTATAGCCCCAAGGAAAAAAGTTAGAAAAGTAGGTCGGTTTTCAACTAGGATTTTCTTGATAAGTGTCCTGGTAGTCATCATAGAATGGGGTCCGATAGACCTTTTCAATAGTAATCAAGTTGATATTCTTAAAATTTTGGCAGTCACTCAAGGCTGGCCCTAATTATCTGTCCGCCACTGTATATAATATGTATCAGCACCTACACCAAAATACTGCTTAGGTTTTCAATAACATAAGAAATATCTCCATATGAACTAAAATTGGAAAGGTCCTCGTCATCATTTCATTTGACATACACAACTGTAAAAGAACTTTACGGTGAAGCCCATAGGAAGCACCTGCTTCATCTTCCTCCTAATCATCTTGTCCAGCCAAATTACCAACTCCTTCTAGGACCTCCAAAGGATAAATTCAATGTTCGGACCGCCAAGCTTTCATTTAGCTCCTTCAATAGCCCATACCAATCAAAATAACGGACAGACATACGGAAATGGCTAAATCAACTTAAGAGGTGCTGCTAATTTTTCATAAGCATACCAAGTACATAACCACACTTTAAAGACAATTTATAGATAAAATATATTTAACTTTATATGAAAGAAGCTAAAAAAAAATATATTTCAATCCAATATATAGATAAAATTTCATTTTACAAAAAATGCTCAAATATGTACGCAAATATGTATATAAACACGTACAAAAAATTATTTTAAATCTGAATATTAAAAAAAAAATGTTTAATAATTATATTAAGTACACAAACACACTTTCAAATCAATGTACAAATAAAATATATTCATTTTACATAAAAAAAAGCTCATACAAACAATTTCAGTAAGAAAATTTAAATTTGCTAGGGTTGTGACGAGCGTGCCCATATGGTAACAGCAAAATTCAAAATGATAAAAAGGTAACACAGAAGTTATAAATAATTTTATTTTATACGTTTTCTAATACTTTGATATTTTACCCAAATGCAAAAAAAAAAAACATTCAAAATATATAACTTTTTATGGCAATGAAAAATATTCTTACTGGAAAGGTCGTGACTTTTCGCTGTTTTTGCTTACTTTTTAAAAACACTACTTTTCAATTATCCGCCACGACCGCTACTGACGGGCGATAGCTTAGAGTTATATATCAAAAGAAAGATCAAAGTATGCTTTATTAACATCAAAAAACGGATTAGTGATATTCGTTCAAATATTTTTGTAATTGCACATACCGTAGAACGCTATCAGCGTTACCATATGGGCACGCTCGTCATGAATGGGTTAAGCTGCGAATTTTTAGAACAACAAATTGTATGCCAGCAGGTAGAAAGTAAGGGCACTGAAATGCATATAATTTACTTTCTACCTGCTGGCATACAATTTGTTGTTCTAAAAATTCGCAGCTTAATTAATTTAAGTTGCATTGAGCTAGAATATTGTGTATAGTCACTATATTCAATTATATAAATTCAAAAAAGTCTGTTCCATATTTGACTAAGTTCTGATATTTCATATTAGGTTGAAATGTAATACTTTTTCCAATAGTAAAAGCAATCCAAAATTTTGTAATCATACTCACAAGTAATCGTACTCACAACGAAAATGTAATCAATTACTTGTAATCATACTCAAAAAAACTTGTAATCAAAATTTTCAGTACGCTTACGGTAATTGTACTCAAAACTTTTTGAGTACGATTACAGTAATCGTATTCTAAATTTTTTGGGAACGATTACTTTTTGAGAATACTGTGGGATAACTGATTTGTTCAATGAACTGAATTTTTAGTTTATAGTTTCAAACATAAATAAAAGAAAAATTTCGTGTTCGGAGAACATAAAACCATTTAGCCGATTAACAAGAAGAAAATAAATTTCCTTTATATTATTTCCGTAATTTCGATTTAAAATTAAGGATTTTTGGCTACTTTGTTCTTAATATCATTGCAGGTTTCGAAGCCGCAAATATCCAGAATGCCGGAAAATTCATACACAAACATCCTTGAAAGAGCTTTTCCAAAATGTTCGGACATTGTTGGGCCATTGCAATGGACCTACCAACACGATAATGCTCCCATTCATACTGCTCGTATAGTTAAAAGTTGGATCAGTGAGAAAAATGTTAAATTGTTGCAATGGCTTTCATACTCCCCCGACTTGAATGTTATTGAAAATGTCTGACGATGGCTAGTACACAAAGTGTATGATTCCGGCTGCCAATTCTATGACAAGGAAACACTCATTGAAGCCATAACAACAGCTTAGAGACAATTTTCATTAAATTTCTTAAAGAAACTGTATGATTCCATGCCAAACTGAATTTACGGAATTACACTAAATAAACGAAGTAGTAGTTATTACTGATACTTAATAACAAACCATTTTTTAGTAAAATCAAATGCATTTTACTTCATTGTTTGTCAATTTTCGAACGTTATAGAAAGTGAACCTATTCTATCGGTTCCAGTCGGTGATCGGGAATCACATGTTTTTCTGCAATGTCGGGTGAAATTAATTTTATTAGAAGTTTTTCGAAGCGTTTCGATAACACAGAGAGCAAACTTATGGGCGGTATCATGATGGAATAAGAAGGTGATGTCAGTAGGGAGAGCTGTCAAAAGTTGTGGCTTATAGAAATGAACACGGTTGTTTTTTTTTTTGGTACAAAAAAATTGTTTAAAAAAAATATGTATTTTTCTGTGCTTTTTTAAATTTTAATACATTTTGAGAATGCATGGAGTATGTGAAGAGACAATTAAACAAATTGATTATTTTCACTAATGCATTGCAGTTTGATTCTTGTAGTCTTTTCTAAGCCCAGATATTGATGTTTGGTTTTATTAAACAAACTATGTAGTATTAAACAACGTTTTAAGAGCAATATTTATTAAAATTGTAATAATAGTTACACCGAGAGAAAAAACTGTTACAAAAACTGTTAAAAACCATCCGACAGTCGGAAAACTGTTTAATTGATAGCGAAAACTGTTACAATGATCAGTGTTTGCTTTTATTTTAACAGTTTTCACTGTCAATTTAACAATTTTTTGACTGTGGATGGTTTTTAACAGCGAAACTGTTATTTTTTTCTCTCGGTGTAGAAAGTGTACAAGTATTTAATACCATTTAGAACAACTAGAGCAACAAATAATAATTTTAAATTTCAGTAAACCTGACGACGTTGACACGTTAGAGGTAAAATGAAATAAAGTGTCAGTACATTGCATTTAATTTTTCCTCTAGCTAAAAATATTTAAGAAAACACAAAACGCACACACAAATGACAATAAAAAATAAATTACAAATTGACGTTAAACTCGAATCAAATATTTGTTACATTCGTTAGACTTTTTTCAAAAAACTACCAAAAATTGCAACTCTGCTCTATAAGCCACGAGTTGGGATATGCGGCGAGCTTTTTCATACACTTCCACATGAGCTAGAGAGCCATCAGAGGCGTAGGGGGCCGTAGGTGGACTCAAAAACCTTTTTTTTCAACATGGCATAACTTCCAATTCCTTCAAGCTACAATGGGTTTTTGGGACTTTAAAATCTGCAATGATATTCGGAGGAAAGTACCCGAAAACCCTTAATTTTAAATCGAAATTGCTGAAATTAATATAAGGGAAATTTTTTTTCTGCTTTTTAGTCGGTTAAAGGGTTACATTAAAAAAAAATTGTTTTTTACTCTTTTTTTATTACAGTTTTAAATACTGCAAAGTCGATTAAATCGGGGATTTTACGATTGTCAGTAGGCCAGTATGTCGGCGTTCAAGAAGAGACCACGTCAATGCCTAGTCTGCTGACATTGTTCAACAGGAGCCTGCCCTTTAGGGAAATCAGAAGAGAACCCCAATTCGTATTTTTGGCGTTGAAGTCGCCGGCAACAAGAAATGTAGGTCCAAGAGAATGGAAAAAAGTCTGGAACTGTTGCTCAGTTATTTTGTGTCTGGGCGGGCAGTATATAGCTGTTAATGTTAGGCCTTTTAAGTATTCATCGAGAGAAATACTTGTCGCTGGAATATATTCTGTGCAATAATTCTGTAGAGCATAATGTTTTATCCTGCTTTTTATGAGAATAGCGGATCCATCTCTAGCGTTTCCGCTTGAATGATTTGTGTCATAGAGTCTGTAACCTGGTAAGTTAAAAAAGTGTTTTTTTAGGGAAGTGAGTTTCAGAAATTAGCATACCGTCTATGCTAGACTCTTTCACGAACTCGAGAAGTTCTAGTTTGTGAAGACACCGGCCATTTGCATTCCAGAATGATATTTTTAAACCATTCATGATTTAGACATGAGATGTTGTAGTAAAAGACTTGGATTTTTAATCATTTCTTGCATCATATTTTGCATACCAATTTATGTCCAAATTGGGACATATGTTGTATGATTATTTGCAGGGTTTGTTCAAGACTACTGCTTGGAGGAGCACGACAGAGTCACTGCCCTTTTAAGGCGCTGGCGTAGGCAACGCCTTGTTTTATAGGGGGTTAGCGAAAGTTTGGGCAACGTATAACGGAGGAAATTTTAGGGTTTTCCTTGATTCGCTTTTTGAGGAATTTTTCGGTCGAATTTGACTTAAAAGAGAAAAAGGTACTTTTAGACCCATTTGAAGAAAAAAAGGGATTTTTTAACTTTTATTATTTTTTTATATATTTATACTTATATATAAGTTTTTTTATTATAAATGATGCAGTGTTGTTCCTTGGGAGTTTTTCTACAAAGTACCTTTCAATAATTTTTTATCTACGATGAACATTTTTCCTATAAATCCGATTTTGTTAACTCTTATCTGATTTTCTAATACAAAACTTCATTCATAAAATGCTACAAAATTAAATTCCATTCACCTTTAAAAAATTGAAATTCTTATATGATAAAATCCGAGGCATGTTCACAAATTTGTTTATGACTCTGTCGCGGTATAAAACGCTACACGAATGTTGTTGTTTTTATTGTTTGTTTTGTTTTTTTATGTTTCCCTTTTGTTCGGGGCGACGGGCGAACAAAATCGGAGGAACAAAATCACACACGCACTGACCGAATTAACGCACTGCACAATTTTATTGATTGTTACTTTTTTTTATAAATTAGTTTTGCTTAACAAATTAAGCAAAACAAATTCGCCACTCGCGGGTGAAATGGGACCGGCGCGCGGAAGAAGAAAACTGAATATTTTGTTTGAGCTGTCAAAGTTGTCTTGCTTTCTTCTCCTTTCTATCGCTTTTGCTTTCGTTAAGTTAGCTCAGTGAGCGGCGGCGATCCGATGAAGGTATTCCCAGCCTCGCCATTACAATAGTAAAATGTCAAAGCCTGGACTAAAGCTTTTGTACTCTTTGAACCTGTTTGAGGGAGGGGAATTTGAGAACATTTATGCTTTCGCCTATACGTACATGAGTGCCGCCAAAATGTATATTTCATGTTGGTGGGTGCAGGGGGGTATATGTAAATTTGCCATACACACCTAGAAAAATCTGAAGAGATTTTTCGCATATAGGTATGGGTAAAGACCCGACTGCGGATACTGGTTTCTGCGTAAGCCGCATTCTATGTATGTGGGAAGATAAATGGAAAGTGAGCGTCATAGGCAGTCATATATTCTGATTCTTTTAGTTCTTTTTGAGCAGGGAAGAAGGAGAGTGATAAAGCTTTAGATTTTTAATTAATTGAATCTTAAATTATTTGTTTGGAAAATTTGGATAATTTTCTTTCTTTTTTTAAATTGTATTTTTTTGGAGTGGTGAAGTGGAGCTGTTGCCATCGTCGGACTGTGGCTGGAGGACAAGTGTTCCAAAGGGAGTATTTTTGCGCGCTGGTTTAGTTTTGCCAGCTAGTGTTTATTTTGCTTTATTTTATTTGTGGCAGTCGGCCATTTAGTGTTTTGAATTTGTGGAATTGAATAGAGTTGGACAGGTTGTGTTCGGTCGTGATTTGTTTTGGTGAAGTGTTTCCGTCCTGGGAATTTCAAGTAGTTTGCTTGGAATTTGTTTGGCCGTTTCCCCCCTCTTCCTTATTCCTTTTTTTTGTTTGTGTCGTCCCGCATCAGAGCCAAGTTGTTGCTGGACATCGAATTTTATCGAAGTACAGCTGGTGAATAGATTCTGCAAAGAATCGTGCGAGGGATTTCAGACAGGTTGGTCTGGTCCCGCAAATCAATTGCGTTTTAAAAAATTTAATTTTTTTTTGTATATAAATAATTTTTTTTGGGTTATTGTCGGTTTGTGTCTGTCGAGAGCAGCATCCAAAGAGGCGCAACAACCGAAAGAGCCGACGTAAGATGTCGGCGATGTGAGAGATACGAGTCAGTCGGCTGACAACTGTGAACGAGTAAAGACGTACCATTAGTGAATTAAAATAAATAAAAGGTATAAACGAATGTCAACTGTGTCGACTATTATTTGTAGGGCGATGCATTGGCGACGAGGATTGGATCAATTACGTGCAAGTGGTTGAAATATATTGTGGGAAAAAAAACAAGAAATGCTAATTTTTTTTTTTCCTTGTAATGCTGTTGAAATATTACATAATCTTATTTTAGTCTTATTCTAAATTGCAGAGGTTCGAGTGAAAGATCGCTGAGTAAGAAAATGTGAGGGTGTCGGAGTGAGACAACCAGTACGCATTTGAGAAAAATACAAACACAGGCGAAGAAAAAACCAAAATTTACGAAGTAAAAGAATACATGAAATTAGGTATGGGAAAGGTAGCACATTCAATTGTGAATCGATAGAGAAACTTATCGATATTTGTTTTATTGATTTCAGACCATTTAATTGGAAAAGAAAACACATTCGATTGTGGTACATTAAATTGTAAACGAAAAAACGAAAAAAAAAAAAAAAAAAAAGCAATTGCTTTAAATTAAGTCTAAATTAAAAAAATTTATGATTTGCAGTTGTTGATCAAGACACATTAAATTGTGCACTAAAATGAGTGAAATAAGACCATTTCTTTGTGATAACGTCGAAAAATCGATGTTACGAGGAGAATGGGAAAAGTGGCTACGATCCTTCTCTTTATACCTTCAAGCAGAAGATATAAAAGATGTTGTGAAAAAGAAGAACAAATTGCTCCACCTGGGAGGGCCGCAATTGCAGGAAGTTATTTTCAATATTCCTGGCGCATTGCAGGACTATGATGAAAAAGATAAAAAAGATGTGTACGAGGTGTTGGTGAGCAAGCTAAACGAGTACTTTTCGCCAAAGAGAAATTCAACGTTCGAAAGGCATTTATTTAGAAGCCTAGTCCCCGTAGAGGGTGAGGATTTCAACAAATTTCTGTTGCGGTTAAGGCATCAAGTTTCGAAATGTTCTTTTGGGTCAATAAAAAAGGAAATCGAAGAAATTTGCCTGAAAGACAAAGTAATTGATTCTTGGGCGTCCATCGAACTGAAAAAGAAGTTGTTGGAAAAGGAGCAAAGTTTGAGTGATATAATTGACGCATGTCAAGTCCACGAACAGATTAACAAACAATCGAATTGTATGATTCCGAAGCCTGGATATGAGATCGTTAGTAAAATATCAACAAAGCCGCAATGGACAAGAAACGGAACAGACGAATGCGGGAGATGCGGAAAAAAGGGCCATACTGGCTATGATCTGAACTGTCCGGCCAGGAAAGCGACATGCAATAAATGTGGTTTAATGGGGCATTTTGCTCGCAAGTGCAAAACTAAGAGCCTTAAGCGGAAAATGGGAGAATATGAATACGGTAATGCCAAACAGCGGCGGATGCCGATGTCGAGAGTAAGGTGTATCGAAGATGAAAGTGACAAGTTGAAAGAAGAGAAACGAGAATTCGATTGTTTAAGAATTGAAGACGAAGTAATGATGGATGAAACAATCAAATGTAATGTTGGAGGTCATAGCATCTCAATGATTATTGATTCAGGCTCACGTTTTAATCTCCTTAGCCAAAAAGATTGGAGAATTCTTCAAAATAATGGAGCTGTTTTATGGAACGTTCGAACAAAATCAGTCAATCAATTTAAAGCGTATGCAACGGACCGAATATTGAAAGTACTTTACGTATTTGAATCACCGACAGCGGTAAGGAAATCTTCTGAGGTTATTGCAACGTTTTATGTAATTGAGAACGGAAATCAATCACTTTTGGGACGTGACACCGCAATTCAACTAAACGTTTTAATACTGGGATTAAATGTAAATCAAATTGAAATCGAAAAGCCTTTTCCAAAAATCAAAAATATTAAAGTTAAGTTAGCCATAGACCCAAATGTAAAGCCAGTTCAGCAGCCCATGCGACGAGTACTAGTAGCCATCGAAAGAAGAGTGGAAGATAAGATAAAAGAGGCGCTCACGTTGGATATCATCGAATCTGTTTCGGGGCCAAGTTCATGGATTTCGCCATTAGTTATTGTCCTCAAAGAAAATAGAGAAATTAGACTTTGTTTAGATATGCGACGGGCCAACAAGGCGGTATTACGTGAAAACTATCCACTACCAACCTTTGAGACATTCATGACTAGACTGAGGGGAGCTAAGTTCTTTTCCAGACTCGATCTAAAGTGGGCATATCATCAATTAGAGCTTCATGAATCAAGTCGCGAAATAACAACATTCATAACCCACAAGGGACTTTTCCGGTACAAAAGACTTATGTTCGGAATCAGTTCGGCGCCAGAAATTTTTCAACGAATATTGGAAGAACTATTGTCCCCATGTACTAATTCATTAAACTATATTGACGACATCATAATTTTTGGGGATACGGAGGAAAAACACGACGAAGGTGTCAAGAAGGTGTTGAAAATATTCAAGGCAAACGATATATTGCTCAACAGTGACAAATGTGTTTGGAAAGTTAAAAACCTAAAATTTTTGGGGCACGTATTATCGGATGAAGAAATATCCCCGGATCCTGAAAAAATAAAAACAATTTTAGAATTCCGAGCACCACAAACGAAAGAAGAAACAAGAAGTTTTCTGGGTCTCGTCACGTATGTGGGAAAGTTCATTCCGGATATGGCTGACATCACAGCGCCACTGAGAGAGTTGTTGAAGCTAAATTGCAAGTTTATCTGGGGACAAGAGCAGCAAACATCGTTTGAGAAATTAAAAATATTGTTATCGGATATTTCAAAACTGTCATATTTTAACCCACAAAATAAAACGGCGGTGATAGCAGATGCGAGTCCGGTGGCTTTGGGGGCGGTGTTGGTTCAATTTGATCACAAAAACGAACACGAATAATATCATTTGCTAGCAAGAGTTTGTCGGAAGTGGAAAAACGTTATTCACAAACGGAGAAAGAAAGTCTAGCACTCGTCTGGGCCGTGGAAAGATTCTATTACTACCTCATTGGCCTAGAATTCGATTTAATAACCGATCACAAACCTCTTGAAATTATATTTAAGCCAACGGCAAAAGCGCCAGCAAGAATTGAAAGATGGTTACTCAGACTACAGGCATTCAAATTCAAGGTAATTTATCGCGCTGGAAAGGAAAATATTGCTGATTCGGTTGATAGTACAACTTCATTCGACGAAAATTGCGAACAGCACATATTTCACATAATTACTAACTCAACTCCATCGTCGCTCACCATTTCTGAAATTGCCACTAAAAGTGCAGGAGAAAAAGAAATTTTAGACGCTATTGAATATATCAAAAACGATTCTTGGTCTTCAAATACTTCAAATATATATTATCCTTTTCGATATGAATTGCTACCGGTGGGTGATATTTTGTTACGAGGGACTCGAATCGTCATACCCAAACCACTCCGAGGGAAACTTTTAGAATTGGCCCATGAGGGGCACCCAGGAGAGCCAGCGATGAAACGCCGCGTAAGAGCCAAGGTTTGGTGGCCTATGGTCGACAGAGAAGTAGAGGCCTTTGTGAAAAACTGTCGAGACTGTCTAATAGTTTCACGACCGAATAATCCATCTCCGATGGAAAGGCACGCGTTTCCAAATGGTCCCTGGCAATGAATTTCATCGGATTTATTGGGGCCCCTGCCAAACAATGAGTATGTGTTGGTACTAATTGATTATTATTCGAGGTATCAAGAAGTTAAGTTCCTAAAGAGAATTACTTCAGAGGTTATTATTAAAATAATGCAAGAAATATTTTGCCGGCTGGGGATACCTAAATCGTTACGAACGGATAATGGCAGGCAATATGTGAGTGCAGAATTTAAAAAATTTTGCAAAGATAACAATATTACTTTGATTACGACACCACCTTATTGGCCACAAGCAAATGGAGAAGTAGAGAATATGAACCGATCATTAGTAAAACGCCTCAAGATTGCTCATGCGAACAAGAAAAACTACGAAAAAGAAATTCAGGATTTCATCCTCATGTATAATGTTACCCCTCACGGCACTACTGGCGCGCCTCCATCGGAGTTAATGTTCAATAGGGTCATTCGTGACAAAATTCCTGGGTTCCATGATATAACTGACGATATGCTCGATTCATCAGCGAGAGATATTGACATCATTAATAAGCAAAAAGGAAAAGAGAAAGGAGATAGCAAGAGAAGGGCAAAGGAATCTGACATAGCGATTGGAGATAAGGTACTTCTACGGAATGTGGTTTTCCCAAACAAGCTTACACCCATATTTGACGCAGCAGAATACGAAGTGGTGGAGAGATACGGGAATGAAGTTAAAATAACAGGAAATGGCAGAACCTTTAGGAGAAACATAAGTCACGTAAAAAAGATACCGACTGGCATAGTTCCCGAACCAGACGGTGAAGTTGCAGGTTCTTCGTCTGCATTCCAATTGCAGCAATCCTCGGATATACCGCGTTCAACAGCGACAGACAGCGTTAAAGCAGATAAACCGGAAGAGACTTTAAGCGATGATTCCAGGTTACTATTGCGGCTCGTGAATAAAGGAGGGATAAGGAGAGCAGCATCCAAAGAGGCGCAACAACCGAAAGAGCCGACGTAAGATGTCGGCGATGTGAGAGAGACGAGTCAGTCGGCTGACAACTGTGAACGAGTAAAGACGTACCATTAGTGAATTAAAATAAATAAAAGGTATAAACGAATGTCAACTGTGTCGACTATTATTTGTAGGGCGATGCAGTGTCAATTTTGAAAAAGGGTTTGTGTTCGGTATTATTTTCCTTGTGTCGGGAAAATTTCCGTTTCTTTTATATATATATATATATACTTATATAAATATATTGCGGCAGTTTCGGGGTAGTTTTTAAAAAAGTTTATTTATCAAGTTTTCGTGTGTTCGTGTTGTTCGTTCGGCCGGGGATACCATACCGCGAGGGTCGTCTCAAATCCCACGCTTCGCGACTGTGCTATTCGGGCAAAGTTTTAGTTCAAAATAGCGCGATAAGCTGGCGCCCAACGTGGGGCTATTTTGTTTAAAGTTTTTTTAAATATTAACTTTTTTTTAAACTTTTTTTGTTGTATAATTTTTTTGAAAATTGATTTTTTTTTTGTAATATTTTTTTTTCTATTTTTTGGGTTTTTTTTTTTTAAATTAAATTTTTTTTGATTTAAATAAATAATTTTTTTTGGTGGTGTTTTTAGTGTTTTGTATATTTTTTTTATATTTTGACAAATTAATTTTTATTATTTATTTAGCTTTTTTTGAATTGGTCGGAGCAGCGGAGTTCGCGATAGTTCGGTGAGTCCGTTCCATTTTATTTTTTTTTAATTTTTGTAATTTTTGGTGTTTGGTGGGGTGTCCGCCTTTTTGCAAATTACTGATTTGTTTTTTTAATTTTTTTTTCAATTTGATTTTATTTATTAAAATTTTTTTTTAATTCTGTGAGCGTGGTACTCTGGTTTATTTTTATATATATATATTTTCTTTTTGGATTAATGTTTTTAAATTTTTTGTAATTTTTTTTTGAGTTTTTTTTAATAATTTTTTTTAATGACCATTTTTAGGCTTTGTTGTTTGAGGGCATGTTAGGGTTTCAGGGAGTTGTAAATTTGTCCAAGTGGGATTTAAAGTTAACCGGTCAGAGAAGGGATATATGTCTGCATGCCTTCCTGGAGCGAGTAGTCGAGCTTTGTGGCGCTCGTGGGGTCAGTGAGGACCAGTTGTTTAGAGGGGCGGTAGATTTATTTTCGGATAGGGCTTTGATTTGGTTCCGTGATGCCCGAAGGTATGTTTCCAGCTGGCGAGAATTGGTCGTTCAGCTGAAGTTAGAGTTTCTGCCCCATAATTATGATGACCTCTTGTTAGACGAAATTAGGAAAAGGACTCAAGGTGGGGCTGAGTCCATAGGCATTTATGTAGCGGTTATGAGGGGTCTGTTCCGTCGTCTGTCCGAGTCCTTGCCGGAGAAGCGTATGTTGGGTCTGGTCAGGGCTAATTTGTGTCCTTTTTATCAGACTCAGCTGGGCTTGGCTGAGCCTGAGAGTCTTTCGGAGTTGGTTTCCTTGGGTCGGAAACTGGAGGCTGTGCGGGTGAACGTGGAAGCATTCGTGCCGCCGCCCAGCAGCCGGTCCAAGGACTTGCTAGAGCCAGACTTGGCATACGTTTCGGCCGAGCCGGAAGTGGTTGCAGTCAGGGCTCCGCTGCGCAATCTTAGATTGGAGCGGAGAATTAGGGCACCTCAACGGGCTAGGCGTCCGTTCAGGTGCTTTAACTGCAAGAAGTTTGGGCATGTTTCGGTAAACTGCCGAAAGCCGGTTATTTGCAGCGGCTGCGAGCGGCCTGGCTTTCTGAAGTGTGATTGCCCCCGATGCTCTCCGAAAGCAGGGCAATTACAGGAGCGCTCGGACAGGGAGGCGGCCCCGAGAGCGGCTCCGAGGGCCCGCGAAGAGTCGGGAAATGGGGAGCGAGCTCTTGTGGAAGCAGGGCAAGAAGTTCGCGAGGTTTAGGTAGGTTGCCTGCGGGCAACCAGCTGGCTAGGGAAAATAGTGATAGGCCTCAGAGGCGTCCGTCCGGAGTATATTTGAGTTTCACTTTGTCGGGAAAAGATTTGGATAATAGGCCATATTTAGGTGTTAAAATTTTTGGAGTGCGTATGTTAGGGCTTTTAGATTCGGGGGCCACCATGACGATTCTTGGTAGGCCAGGCTGGGACACATTAAAGTCCTGGGGGATAAGTTTATTGGCGTCTGCGGTCAGCAAGGTTGCGCTTGCTGATGGTGAAGAAGTTCCGGTTAGGGGGTAGTTTCGGTCCCTTTCGAGGTAGAGGGCAAGTCGGTCCTCGTTGAATGCCTTGTAATACCGGATTTACCCCAATCATTGATTCTTGGAGTAGACTTTTGGTCTAAGGCCGGTGTAGTGCCAGATTTGGCCAAGAATCAGTGGATGTTTTCCGACCAAGTCGAGGTATCGTCAGTAGCGGCGATAGTTGATAAGTCTTCTTTGTCAACTAGGGAAAAATCGGTTCCTGAGGAGTTTGCTGCAGATGTTTTTAGGTCTATGCCTGAGGGACTTGGTTGTACACATTTGGTCGAACATCGGATTCGTACAAAGCCAAATGTGGAACCAGTCAAGCAGCGATACTATCCGGTATCGCCCGCTATTCAGAGGCGCATAGATGAGGAAATAGAGGATATGTTAGAAAAGGGTGTGATTGAGATTTCTCACAGCCCTTGGGCATCACCGGTTGTAATGATTAGGAAAAAGGATGGGAGTTATAGGTTTTGTGTCGACTATAGGACACTGAATAAAAATACGGATCGAGATAGTTACCCCCTCCCTTATATTTCGGCTACTTTAGATAAGCTAAAGGACGCCACATATCTCTCTAGTTTGGATATAAAATCCGCATATTGGCAGATCCCAGTAGAGAAGGAGTCTAGGGCCTGTACGGCATTTACAGTTCCGGGTAGGGGGCTCTACCAGTTCAAGCGCATGCCTTATGGCCTGCACAATGCGCCTGCAACTTGGCAGAGATTTATAGATGAGGTCCTTGGGGCTGACTTGGAACTCCATGTATTCGTGTATTTGGACGATATTATTATTGTTACAAATACATTTGACAAGCATGTTGAGGTTCTGAAGGAGGTCCTGAGGAGGATTTGTTCGGCAGGGCTTAGATTAAATAGAGAAAAATGTAATTTTTGTCTTTCTTCGGTACGGTTCTTCTTAGGTTATGTTGTTGATCGACAGGGCTTGCACGTTGACTCCGAGAAAGTTGAGGCAATGCTGAAAATTCCAGTGCCCAAAAATGTAAGGGAAGTCAGGTCGTTTGCTGGCACCATTTCTTGGTATCGTAGATTTGTTTCGAATTTCGCTGATTTGGTTAAGCCTATAACTGATCTTCCAAAGAAGAAGAACAGGGTAATTGAGAAATATTATTGGCCAAAAATGAAGGCAGAGATAGCTAGATATATTAAAGGTTGTCAGGTTTGCCAGAGGGTGAAACCAGACAACAATAAGCCAGCTGGTTGTATAGTAGAGAGGACAAAGAAGTTAGAACCTTGGGAAATGATCTGCGTAGATCTGGTGGGACCCTCAGTGAAGTCTAGTCGGGGATTTTGTTATATTTTAACGGTGGTTGACTACTTCACCAAATTCCCATTGTTGTTTCCGTTGCGAAATGCAACGGCAAAAAGCGTTTGCAAGGAGTTAGAGGACAACGTGTTCTTGCTCTTTGGAGTTCCGAGGTCCATTGTATGCGACAATGGGCCACAGTTTCGCAGCAAGGAGCTGCAGAGTTTATGCGCGTCGTATGGTATGCAGATGCGGTACACTGCACACTATCATCCGCAGGCCAATCCGGCCGAGCGGATCAACCAAATAATTAAGACCACTTTGAGAGCATATATTTCAGAAAACCATCGGACATGGGATTCTCATCTTTCAAAGGTGGCGTGCTGCATTCGAACATCGCAGCATGAGGTTTTGGGAGCGTCTCCATACTTCGTGAATTTTGACCGAAATATGGCGGTCAGGGGTGATAGAGATTATAGACGAGTGGGAGACTCAGACCAACCGGACAGTAGTAGTGAGGACCGGGCCAAGTTAATGGCAGACTTGAGGGAAGACATACGGAAGAAGTTAGAAATGGCAAGTGCCAAGACAGCAAAGATTTACAATCTCAGACGTAGAGATGTACAGTATTTACCGCACGAGTTAGTATGGAGACGTAATTTTGTTTTGTCCGATGCTGCAAACTATTTTGCAGCGAAGTTAGCTCCGAAATTTGTTGGACCGTTTAGGGTTCAAAAGGGGGTGTCTCCGTGGACATATGTTTTGGAAGACGAAGACGGACGAGAAAAGGGGACATGGCATGTGCGGGACCATCGACTCAGGGTGATTTTCTCCGGTTAGATTCGAAAGTTGGCTGGAGACCAAGCAACTTTCGCGGAGGTGGAGGTGGGGTTGTCGCGGTATAAAATCGCGACACGGATGTTGTTGTTTTTATTGTTTGTTTTATTTTTTTATGTTTCCCTTTTGTTCGGGGCGACGGGCGAACAAAATCGGAGGAACAAAATCACACACGCACTGACCGAATTAACGCACTGCACAATTTTATTGATTGTTACTTTTTTTTATAAATTAGTTTTGCTTAACAAATTAAGCAAAACAAATTCGCCACTCGCGGGTGAAATGGGACCGGCGCGCGGAAGAAGAAAACTGAATATTTTGTTTGAGCTGTCAAAGTTATCTTGCTTTCTTCTCCTTTCTATCGCTTTTGCTTTCGTTAAGTTAGCTCAGTGAGCGGCGGCGATCCGATGAAGGTATTCCCAGCCTCGCCATTACAATAGTAAAATGTCAAAGCCTGGACTAAAGCTTTTGTACTCTTTGAACCTGTTTGAGGGAGGGGAATTTGAGAACATTTATGCTTTCGCCTATACGTACATGAGTGCCGCCAAAATGTATATTTCATGTTGGTGGGTGCAGGGGGGTATATGTAAATTTGCCATACACACCTAGAAAAATCTGAAGAGATTTTTCGCATATAGGTATGGGTAAAGACCCGACTGCGGATACTGGTTTCTGCGTAAGCCGCACTCTATGTATGTGGGAAGATAAATGGAAAGTGAGCGTCATAGGCAGTCATATATTCTGATTCTTTTAGTTCTTTTTGAGCAGGGAAGAAGGAGAGTGATAAAGCTTTAGATTTTTAATTAATTGAATCTTAAATTATTTGTTTGGAAAATTTGGATAATTTTCTTTCTTTTTTTAAATTGTATTTTTTTAGAGTGGTGAAGTGGAGCTGTTGCCATCGTCGGACTGTGGCTGGAGGACAAGTGTTCCAAAGGGAGTATTTTTGCGCGCTGGTTTAGTTTTGCCAGCTAGTGTTTATTTTGCTTTATTTTATTTGTGGCAGTCGGCCATTTAGTGTTTTGAATTTGTGGAATTGAATAGAGTTGGACAGGTTGTGTTCGGTCGTGATTTGTTTTGGTGAAGTGTTTCCGTCCTGGGAATTTCAAGTAGTTTGCTTGGAATTTGTTTGGCCGTTTCCCCCCTCTTCCTTATTCCTTTTTTTTGTTTGTGTCGTCCCGCATCAGAGCCAAGTTGTTGCTGGACATCGAATTTTATCGAAGTACAGCTGGTGAATAGATTCTGCAAAGAATCGTGCGAGGGATTTCAGACAGGTTGGTCTGGTCACGCAAATCAATTGCGTTTTAAAAAATTTATTTTTTTTTTGTATATAAATAATTTCTTTTGGGTGATTGTCGGTTTGTGTCAATTTTGAAAAAGGGTTTGTGTTCGGTATTTTTTCCTTGTGTCGGGAAAATTTCCGTCTCTTTTATATATATATATATATATATATACTTATATATAAATATATTGAGGCAGTTTTGGGGATAGTTTATAAAAAAGTTTATTTATCATGTTTTCGTGTGTTCGTGTTGTTCGTTCGGCCGGGGATACCAAAGCGCGAGGGTCGTCTCGAATCCCACGCGTCGCGACTGTGCTATTCGGGCAAATAGGGAATTTAATTATCGCGTTTGGATTTTTGATTATAGAGTTTTAAATAAAGTTTTAGTTCAAAATAGCGCGATAACTCCATTAATGCCAAATTCACAATGTAAAAAATTTAAAAAAAATGTTTGGTTATGGAATCTATGTTATTTTGTGGCTAAATTGTGTGTGGGAATTTTCTTGGTTATTTTTTGTGGTCCGTTGAGGGAAAAAAGGGCTTTTATTTTTTGTTTTTATCGGAAATGTCGAGAAAAGTCCCTTGCATCACTGAAGTCACATTTTCCATCTTTTTTTATGAAGCTCTGGTTGACTGCGCAGCCTCTATAGTTAGCAGTGTGATTGCCACCGCAATTACTACATTTTTTAATCGTCTTTTGTTTTTTTCCATAAACCAGTTTCGTGTAGGTCACCACAAATTACGCACACGCTGGGAAGAGTGCAGTAAGACTTCGTGTGGCCGTATTCTTGGCAGTTGTGACACTGAATCGTTCCGCTGCGCTTTTGGGTTCTTCAATTATAATTATGCAGTGCAAGAGAGAGTATATAGGGTGGGGTTCGCCTTTTTTTAACAGTTTTTGAGTCGAACTCGAGTTCTACACGGAATAGGGGTTGTGGGACTTTGTTTCGATTTTGTATATTGAATACTGACTTTACTTCAAATCTTTTATCGGTTAGAGCACTTTTGATTTCGCCGCATTCTACGAAAGATTCAATACCTTTCCAAGCTCTGGTTTAAAATCTACTTAGAAATAACAAAATATACCTTATAATCTACCTACAAATACATACGAATATACCTTAAAACTGTTTACTTACACGATATGATTGCGGTCCCATAGCGTGTATAATTTCTGCCCAAGCAACGGACTAGCTATCAATTTCGCGGAACATAGCATATTTTTATTGTGCCTCATTATCGCCCGAGACAGATCCTATTTTAATTGTGTACATATTGTACATTTGTATACTTCCGCTGTATATGTGGTGTTTCCGTCCATCTGGTCAACTGCTACCAGATGTCAAAATTACCCCTTTTCTTTATCACTTCAAAGAAAAGGGCTATAAAAAACTATATTGCTGGTATTTACAAGAGCACTTCACAAATGTTCTATCCTTGTTATTTCAAAAATCTGAAATAAATTTTTATTAAAAAGGAGAAATTAAAAAAAATGTTATAATCGAATTCAATTAGGATGAAATTTTGTAATAATTTGGTCAAATTTAGTGTAAAATATCTTTTTTTCCAAAGGATAAAATTTTAAAAGGACATTTTTGGCCAAACTAGAGATAACCCCAGAAAACTGATCAGCAGCCCAAAAAATACTAGAAAAAATATTTGAAACCCAGGGGGTTTTTGTACTGTGGAAAAAATGAATTCCTATATAAAATTATATAAATTATAAACATTAAAGACGTAATAATACCGTTTTAATGACAAAAAGATCATAAATTTGAATTAAAAAAATTTTCGATTTTATATGGAGAATAATAACGCCCTTATTGCATAAAACACAAATAAAGTTCATCGGATCGCGCTGAAATTCATCGTGTGGATAGTCGATGACCTCAGATTTTATTGCCAATCATGCAATAAGGGCGGTAAGTACCTTTACTTCCATCTTGCACCCAATGCGACAATTATTATTTTAGAATTTTGAGTTTGGGATCTTGAGTTTCCTGGCAGGATAGGAGGATTTCAAAATTGCTTTCCAAACGATTGGTTGGCTACGAAATCCCCAAATACAGAAGCCTTAATTCCATTATCAACAATTTCACAAGCCCCAAAAAATAGCAGCCCCAGTTTCATAAGCCATAAATTTAATTCAAATTAGCTTGAAAATAATGCCTACAGTACTTCTGCATTGAAATCCCTTCTGTGCGGTCGTTATCAGGGTTTAAATTGCTGCAGCATTTTCGAATACTGTTGCTTACTTTGACGCAGCAAGTGAAAAATGTATTTTGGAAATACTTTGCTTACTTTAAAGCATTTTGAAAAATACTTTGATGACAGTTTACCGCGTCAAAGTATTCGTGACACAATACCGTCATAATGCTGCCTTTTCAATGCTTTGCATACTTCCTTTGCATCAAATTGCTTTGTATGCATAAATAAAAAAGAGTAAAAAACAAGTTTTTTCAAATAAAACCCTTTAAGCGACTAAAAAGCAGAAAATAAATTTCCTTTAAATTAATTTTCGCTATTTCGATTTAAAATTAAGGGTTTTTGGCTACTTTGTTCCTAATATCATTGCAGATTTTAAGAAAAAAATTTTAATTATTTCAGAAGAAAATTTATCTTTTCAGTCTTAATTACTTAATAAAAATAAATAAGTAAAACTGGAAACTGATATAAAAGTAATTTTACAAACCTTACTTAAGCATATTTCCAATTGAATTTTGCCTTTTCTAAAGAAACGGAATCTCAAATACTGAAAATGAATTCAAATACTGAAATTAATTCATTCATTTCAACCTTTATTAAATCAATTTTAATGTTTATAGTTATTTATTTAAGCAAAAACTATATTTTTTTCCATTAAAATTTGTAAAAAATTATTTTTTAATTTTTTGCTTGAAAAAGTAACGAATCCCGAAAAATCCCGGGATCTCGGGACTGCAATTTTCAGTCCCGAAAATCCCTTGATGGCGAAAATGTTTTGGGATCGAAAGCCCTAATTCTTATACTCATTCTAACTGGCGACCTTTTTATATGCAAAGAAACCAAACTTGCCCAATCGGACAGTTCCTAAATTTTTGAACCGGAATAGTTTACATTTTTATACCCTACACCTCATGAGGTACGGGTATATTCACTTTGGTCTGATGTTTGTAACACCAAGAAAGAGACGTGTCCGGTATGGAAAAGTATATATATTCTTGATCAGCGTCACCTCCTGAGTTGATTTAGCCCTATCCGTCTGTCGTTTCCCCGTAGGGTAGTATGTTCAAAAACTTATATGGGAATTCTCATATAAATTTTTGACACATTACACTTTTCGAAAGGGGCGTCGATACGTGAACTCGTATTCACCACTTTTCACGGGAAGTGTAAAATTAAGGGTTTTTGGCTACTTTGTTCCTAATATCATTGCAGATTTTGAAGTCGCCAAAAACCCTTAATTTTAAATCGAAATTGCGGAAATTAATTTAAAGGAAATTTATTTTCTGCTTTTTAGTCGGTTTAAGGGTTATATTTTAAAAAACTATTTTTTTACTCTTTTTTAATTTGCTATTTTTTTTTTTTTAATTTTTTTTCTTTCCTTTTTTTTCCCTTTTTTCCACTTTTTTCCCCTTTTTTACTCTTTTTCCCGAGTGCGAACCTAAGTACAAAATTTCAGCCCTGTAGCTTAAACAATACGAAAGTTAGAACTTTAAATTGGCTGAATCCCGTTCCCCTTTGCCCCCACACTCCCCTTTCCAAAGGGTATAAAATATCATTTTGTCAATAAGAACCCACCTACCAAATTCCATCATTGTAGATTGAAGGATTGTTTAGAAAAAAGGGGTTTGAGTCCCCCCACGCCTCTGATGGACCCCAAAATTAATAGAATGCATTTGGAATCAGTGTTCGAATTTCAGCTCTCTAGCTCATGCGGAAGTGTATGGACAAGGTCGCCGCAGATTTGAGGATATGTACACCCAGAAAGCAAAAACTGTTGGGGCAGCAGAACTTTCGGCCAACCGAATGCTAGCGGCTGTCACAACATCTACTTTCAGATGTTGCAGCATCTACTATCTGTTGTCACAACATCTACTGTTTGACGCAGCAACATCTCTCTGATACTGCAAAAAGAATGTCAAAAATAATGCTAACGTGTAAGAGCGAGACAACAATTTACTTAAAATGTGCAAATGAAAAAAATATACAAAAAAAAGTATTACGAAAAAGAATGTAAGAAAAAGAAAGCAAATGTGTTTGATGTTGTCGTGTAAAACTAGAGAAATAATTTCATAATTTAATTTCATATATAAACACAAGATTTTTTATGCGAAATATTTCTCAATTCTTACACGAATTTGATGGGCAACATACTTTTTACTGCAAATACATATGGTGTTTTATATCCACAATTAACGCTTTCATAAAACGCAATATTTAATTATTTCATTCAATTCGCAAAAAATTTAAAAAGTGTTTTTCGGAAGTTAACAATATAGAAACTATTCTGCACAATTTTCGAAGCATAAAACACTTCTTTTTGTTTGCAATTCATTATAGTTTAATCATAATTAGGTTTTAAAAATATTTTCTAGATGCGTAAAAGATAAACAAGATGGATGCATAATGGTGATGGACAAAATTTGAGGCATAATAGTGATGGGTGATATACTAAAGCGGATGCCACACCGGCGTCAATTGACGCCGGGTGCTAAATTTTGTTGTTTGACAAATTCAAATTTTTGTGGTTTGGCAATATTAAAAATGACACCAATTGAAAGAGCGAGTCAATATTTTTTCAGGTTTTTTTCGACGCCAGCTTCAAGGTGGGGTTATCAGTCAAAAGAGTGTTATTTTAATTGCTAAATTTGTTAAAGAAATACGTAATGTAATTAAAGGACGTACTGTAATGTAATCAAATGAATGTTTTTATGAAATATTTTATGAATCAATTTAAAACATATCGATCTTCATCGAAGAAAAAAAGAAAATGTTTGTACATAAATAATCTCTATGGTCCCGAAATTTTTTCAAAAAAACTTCCATTACCCCCATCTACATTAGCGAAATTCTTGCATACTATACATCGCATACGATAAATCGTAAGTGTAGACCACTTATAGCAACCCTTTTGTGACATAAAGATAAAAAGTGTCAGATTGACCTGGCGACAAATATTGTTGCGTGTGGCACGCATCAAAAAATTAAAACAGCGTAGAACAGAGTACAAATTCAAATAAATAGGGGTCAAAGGACGCCTGTGTAGCATGGGCTTAAGCCTTCAACTATTTTTGTGAATTAGTTTGCAGCCTTCGTAATGGCTGGTCAAATGTTTATTTTTGTGAATTTTGATAAAATAAACTTAGATTAAAAGGAAGAAATCAATAAATAAATAAAAACACAAAAGTTAAAATAAAAATTTATTTGCAACACTGGTATTTTGCTTCCTACATGGCATCAGTGTTAGTTGTCACGGTTCACAAGCGAATTCAGTTACTACACGCGAGTGTGGATTCAGTTGTGGTAGCTTTTTTATTTGAAATGTTCTGTCAGCTGAAAAAAAGTGTCTGCTTCAATCTACTATTCTGTTGTTATATCCGAATTGAACATTTTAGCGTTTCTTCTGGTATTACAAGCGAGTTTGGGTCTCTCTCAAGCGAAAACTAGAGCTGCAGACGAATATTTGTTACCACAACCTCGTGCCAAGCGATTATTTTTTTGTGTGTATATATAACGGGTGATGACTAAAAAATGAGACTTTTTTTAAAAACACCATAAAAAAAGTTAATTTTATTTTTATAAAAAAAGTTTTTTATAAGAATATTTGTAAGTTATATAAGGTTAATACAAAATTAATGAACGTTTGAAAAAGGTCCTTGATCAGACGTACTGCGAAGCTTTGTTGGGATACCTCTGAAAGACCGTTGGACAGCAATTTTGTCTATTTTACGAATACATGCACGAATTCTTTTTTCGAGTTCTTGGCAGTTTTTAGCTCTCCAATTGTTCTTGTATACCAACGAACTTAAATTTTCAAAACAATCTTCGATTGGACGACATTGAGGCAACTTTCATCGTCCAAAACGTTTGGACAACTTAATGTATATGTCAAGGCGATGTAGGCGTTGACTGGATGTCGGCATCTACAGGATGTCGGCATAGACGAACGGCCGCATCGACGAGGGTGTCCCTGAACTATCTATTCAAAGGCAATAGAATAATTTCGGTTCAGACGTAAGGGTCGGGTGGGTTTTATTAAGGTTCGAGCTAGAATATTAGAGTGCAATTTTAGCTTATCGGCATACTTCGTATTACGTTTCGGTATCTCATCAGATATTTTCGATATTTGTAAATCTGCGTGGATGTGTTCATTTTTTATAAACCATGGCGTTCCAAGTATTTGTCGCAGAATTTTTGACTGCATCCTTCGCAGTTTCTCAACATTTGATGGAGATGCTGTTCCCCAGAGCTCGATCCCATATGACCATATGGGTTTAATTATACTTTTGTATAAAAGGATTTTATATGTGGTGTTGAGTTTTGATTGCTTCGAGAGGAGCCAATTTAATTCGAGTTTTTTTAATTTGATTTGTGTAATTTTAGCTTCGATGTGCTTTTTCCATGTGAGTCTGCGATCGAGATGCATACCAAGATATTTGGTTTCAGTACATTGTGGTATTTCACTATTATTTATTGTAATCATGGAGCAAGCGTCTTTCCTTAGGGTAAAGGTTATATGTGCGCTCTTAGACTCGTTGACTCTAATTCTCCACTTTGATAGCCAATTCTGTAAAGTGTTCAAATGCTTTTGCACGTGTTGTGATGCCATTTTAGGGTCTGAGTGCGAGTACACCGGCAAGAATATCAAATCTACTAGAAACAACACTTTTAACTACAAATTTTCTGTGGGTCAAGTAGTTGTCAAGCAAAACGTGCATGCTTGCGGGTAATAGTTTCTGTAGTTTGGATATCAATCCTCTATGCCATACCTTATCAAAGGCTTGGGTGATATCGAGCAATACTGCTGAGCAGTATTGCTTTTTTTCGAATGTGTTTTTGATCATGTCAACAATGCGATGAACCTGTTCAATTGTGCCGTACTTTTCTCTAAATCCGAATTGGTGATTGGGTATTTCATCTTTAGCGAGTATTGTGGGTAACATCATTTTTATCAGAATTTTCTCAAAAAGTTTTGATAGGGTAGAGAGTAAGCTCATTGGGCGATATGAACTCACGTTTGTAGGGTCTTTTCCCGGTTTCGGGATCATCGTGATCTGCGACAGCTTCCAGTGAGTTGGGTAGTGACTAGGGCTTTCGATACGGGATCCCGGTTCATTTTTAGTCCCGAAAATCTCGGGATATTTTTTCCTAAATCTCGGGATTTTCGGGACTACATTTTAAATAAATGAGTCCATTAAAAAAGAAAAATACAACTTTTCATCGCTCATAAAATATAAAAAAATCGTGTAAGAAGAAAAATTGGTTTTGACAACATTTGGACCACCCCAAAATGAAAAAAAAAGTTAGTTAGATTAATTAAAAAAATTACGAATAAAATTGTTTGTGCTTGAAATTTTTTCTATAAGAAAAAAATATTTATATTTATTTCAGAAGAAAATTGGTATTTTCAGTCTTAGCGATCGCACAAAAAATAATTAGGTAAAACTGAAAACTGATACAAAAGTAATTTCAGAAACCTTACTTAAGCATATTTTGAATTGAATTGTGTCGTTCCTAATGATATGGAAACTCAAATACTGAAAGAAAAAAATTCATTAATTTGTACCTTTAATAAATTGAAATTAATGTTTATGTTTATTTATTTAAGCTAAAACTATCAGTTTTCCAATAAAACATATAAAAAACATTTTTTTTTTTTTTAAATTGCATTTTGCATGTAAAAGTAACAAATCCCGAAAAATCTCGGGATCTCGGAATTGCAATTTTCAGTCCCGAAAATCCCGGGATTGCGAAAAGCCTTCGGGATCGAAAGCCCTAGTAGTGACCTATTCTTAATATAGCATTGTATATGTGCAGTAAGTGACTAACAGCAATTGATGGTAGCTCTTTCGCCATTTTAGCCGTTATTAAGTCATGACCTGGAGCTTTTTTTTGGGTTCAACTTGGCAATATCATCCATAAGTGTTTTTCTTCTGATGAGTAGTGGGTTATAGTTTGGCCTGGTTGCGAGCTGTGGTAACGGGTAATTTGCAGTTGGAGGGTTAGGAGTAAATACATTTTGTAGGTGACTTGCAAAAGCAGTACCTTTTTCGGCATCACTTCTCGCCCAGTCTCCGTTGGGTAAACGAATTGGCGATTCTGCAATAATGGGTCGTTTTCAATTTTTTGTGTCACGCCAAAGTGAGTAATTCGTTGAGCTCGTCGGCGTAAGCTTTTCCATGAATTGATGCAGATCATTCTCTTTTTTCGCCCTCAGTTCATTTTGTAGTTTTCGTGTAATGAGGGTCAGCTTTTTTTTTCAGATAGGGTGATCTGAACTTTTGCCAATCACGCCTTATTGATCTCTTTTCTGTTAAGAGCGCAGCTATATTTTGTGGCACAAATTCCTTTTTTTGGGTAGTGTTATTGATTTTTGGGGTCGCTGCCAGTGCGGCGTTTGTAAGCAGAAGGGTAAAGTTACGCCTGCCACATTCAGTTGCTCCTCAGTTTTCAGTGACACATGTAGGGTAATGTGTGAACTTATATATTTTCGGGATTTAAGCCAATTCGTATGGATACTGGTGAGTTTGTCGGGTGGGTTGACTTCTGAATTTGGCACATATTTTACTGTGATAATAGTGGTTGTGTGATCAGACGAGAGTTTCACTGAAGACTCAATGGTTAGTTGAGTTCGTTTAAGGGTCTTGATTACTGCAAAATCAATAACATCTGGAATTTTGCGTCTGTCTGATGGCCAGTATGTTGGCGTGCCTGACGAAACCACATCAAGGCCGAGTTTGCTGGTAGTATTCCATAGTAGTCTTCCTTTGGGCGAAATCAGACGAGAGCCCCAATAAGTGTGTTTGGCATTAAAATCTCCAGCTACGAGAAATTTTTGGCCAAGGGTTGCAAAAAATGTCTGAAATTGCTCTTCAGTTATTTTGGAGCTGGGTGGACAGTAAATTGCAGATATTGTCAATCCTTTTATGTACTCATCAAGACAAATACTGGTGGCTTGCAAGTACTCGGTGCAAAATTCCTGTAAAACATAGTTTTTGATTCTGCCCTTAATTAGAATCGCTGATCCACCTCGTGCTTTACCACCTGGGTGTTTAGTGTCATACAACTTGTATCCGGGTATATTAAAAAAGTGTTTTTGGGTCAAATGGGTCTTTGAAATTAGCATTACATCCAAAATGTGTGATTTTTTTGCAATAATTTCGAAGGATCCATCGGCATTTGATTTTATAGTGGATATTTGCTCATTGGTGAACTCTGGCGATCTTTTTTGAAGTTTTTTCATTGTTTTGCAGATATAATTTGATTGCATTTCATCACAGCAGCTGCGCCACGTTGACTTATGCTACCCGTATTGTTAAATTTACGTTCAAGCTTAGATATAGCCTTTTTAGTCATTATTGATGGAATCCTTCCACTTCCACATTTTCTTTCCACTTCCATAGTCTTAAGAATTCTGTATAAAGTAGATTTTAGAACACCTTCGTTTTTAAAATGATTCACTGTAAATTTTTTGCCAAGCATTTCATTGATTTTTAAAAATTGTACAACGCGCTCGCGGAGGATGTTGCGACGACGGCATTTTAATAAAAACTAGAGAGTGGACTATCTTCGGCTATACCGAAGCTGAAATACCCCCACACTGTAGGAAGAAGTACCTCGAATATAAAAAAATGTGGTCTCAAGACCCTATTTTGACCCAATTATAGGTGGTTTTGGAGCCCGGAACATGTCCAAAATCCATTTCTAAAAATTTCCAATCAAATCCACCAAAAAAAAAATTTTGGTCTCAAGACCCCATTCAGACCCTTATATATGTGGCTACGGAACCTCGGACCATGTCAAAAATACGTTTCTAAACATTTCCAATCGAATACAACAATAAAAAAGACTTGAACAATTTTTACCTTTTTTTTCGGTGTATGGGAGCCACGCCCAGTTTTTGTCCGATTTGGCTGATTCTCGAACTTGATCTCAGTATTCACGAGAAAAACATGTACCCAAAGTTTCAAGTTGATATCTCCAAAACTGCGACCTCTATCGTGCGGACGGACAGACGGACAGACGGTCAGACGGACAGACGGACAGACGGACAGATAGACGGACATCGCTAAATCGACTCAGGAGGTGATGCTGATCAAGAATATATATACTTTTCCATACCGGACACGCCTCCTTATGGGCGTTACAAACGTTGTGACAAAGTATACCCTGCCACATTGTGTGTGGGGGTATAAAAATGCGACTAGATCTCAATAACAAAATTACACAAATATCTTAGGTATCCATGGTAACAATAAAATTCAGCATCCACTAATTCAATGCGATAGATTTCAAATTATAGTAGTTTGTAAAAAGTCTCATTTTTTTGTCATAGTAAAATCAAGTACGATCGTATTTACTCCTTCATTTTTTCAACTTAATGGAAACAACTTTGAAATAAAGAGAAAAATACTTAAAATAACTATTGTCAACGTTGAAACAAAGTTGCAAAGTTGAAATAAAGAGAAAAATACTTAAAATAACTGTTGTCAACGTTGAAACAAAGTTGAACGATTTTAAATTAAGGTCTGGCAAACTTAATATAAATTGGAAAATTTTTGAAATAATCGGAAAACAATTTTGAAATAAGTTTGTTTATTTTTGAATTTAAGTTTTTAATTGGAAACAAGTTTGTTCGTAGTTGTTTCTAAAATTTCCAACTTTACCAGACTTTCATTAACGTTTATACTTGTTTTAAGGTGGTTATTTTTGATTTTAGGTTGTTTTTCTCTGGGTGTAGTCAAAGCAAGTTAATATAAGGGTTATAAAAAAAGGGTATGAAACACTACCACTAAATATTTTAGTGGTAGTGGAAGCTATAATTCATTGACAATTGTGCATTTCCCCACTCGGCAATTTAGTGGATTCGAACCAACCCCTAGAGCTACTCTACTGGATGTGTCCAATTTTCAACGTGATCCGATTATGGGAAATTTACCTAAATGGACAATCGTGTTTTAGGACCAAAATTGACAATGTCAAATGTATATTAAAGAGCTATTAATTAATAAAATGGATATGGAGTTGGAGAATTTCATTACTTTTCCAGCAAAGTTATAAACGAGTTGAATCAATTACAAATTACAGATATAGAAATGATTCGATCCAGGGACCACCAAGAACCGGTCCGAAATCGGGAACGAAACCGGAACCGTTTAATTCATGGAATGGAAACCGGAATCGAAACCGATATTTTGGAAAGGCTGGGAACCGAAACAGGAATCGATATTTTTTTATATCACAGAACCGGAACCGTTTAATTTTGTTGGTTTAATTTTGAACTCAAAAGTCAAAAATACAATTAAAATAAAAGTTTTTTGCATCCAGTTTTAGTTAGTTAACTTTTGCCTTTCTTACTTTCACTTCAAAATTAAAACTTTTTTGAGTTTATGGAACCAAAAACAATATTTTGAAACACGTTTGAACATTTAGGTCATTTTCTCATAATCGGATCACGCGGCGAATTGATTGAATGATTATAAAACAGGAAAAGGAGCAAATTTAGAATTCATTCGGAAATATCACGCTTTCAATTTTCAATCATGAAAAAACGTAATTTTTAAGTAGTATTGCAGTGTCCTCAGTAAATGTCTGATCATGGTCGGCATGATGGGCCAAGAACGCTTTCTTGGGGACACCGGCAAGATTTACACTTCCCGTGAAAAGTGGTGAATACGAGTTCACGTATCGACGCCCCTTACAAAAAGTGTAATGTGTCAAAAATTTATATGAGAATTCCCATATAAGTTTTTGAACATACTACCCTACGGGGAAACGACAGACGGATAGGGCTAAATCAACTCAGGAGGTGACGCTGATCAAGAATATATATACTTTTCCATGCCGGACACGTCTCCTTCTTGGTGTTACAAACATCAGACCAAAGTGAATATACCCGTACCTCATGAGGTGTAGGGTATAAAAATGTAAACTATTCCGGTTCAAAAATTTAGGAGCTGTCCGATTGGGCAAGTTTGGTTTCTTTGCATATAAAAAGGTCGCCAGTTAGAATGAGTATAAGAATTAGGGCTTTCGATCCCAAAACATTTTCGCCATCAAGGGATTTTCGGGACTGAAAATTACAGTCCCGAGATCCCGGGATTTTTCGGGATTTGTTACTTTTTCAAGCAAAAAATTAAAAAATAATTTTTTACAAATTTTAATGGGAAAAAATATAGTTTTTGCTTAAATAAATAACCATAAACATTAAAATGAATGAATTAATTCATTTTCAGTATTTGAGATTCCGTTTCTTTAGAAAAGACAAAATTCAATTGAAAATATGCTTAAGTAAGGTTTGTAAAATTACTTTTATATCAGTTTCCAGTTTTACTTATTTATTTGTATTAAGTAATTAAGACTGAAAAGGTAAATTTTCTTCTGAAATAATTCAAATTTTTTTTCTTAAGGAACAAACAATTTTATTGGAATTGTTGTTTGTTTTGTATTATTCAAAGTATTCCGTATTTTTTTGAATATATTAAAAATGTTTTGATATATTTCTCATTTCTGGGTGGTCAAAATGTTGTCAAAAACTACTTTTCTACTAAAATATTTTATAACCGATGAAAAGTAAGATTTTCTTGTATTCAACTTTTTTTATGAACTAATTTATTTAAAAACTAGTCCCGAAATTCCGGGAATTTGGAAAAAATATCCCGGGATTTTCGGGACGAAAAATGGTTAAATTTAGCTACTTTTTCAACTTTTTTCCTGCGGGCTTAACAATTTTTTTTTATACAAAAATTTGGTCTAAGTAACGACTATTATTTCAGGTAGTGGTGTCATAAAAAATTCCACTGAATTTGGAATGTTTTTTTAAAAATTGAGTTTTTGGCTAAAAATGGCCAAATTTCATGATTTTTATACAAAATTCTTAAAATTTAGAGGAATTTTTTATCACAAAGCTTTACGGATTAAGGTGTTCTTAAACTCATTCGAACGGGCTAAATTTTTGAACCGGAATAGTGTACATTTTTTTTTAAGCTGACTGTATATTGATTATGGGTTTTAGCTCATTTTCCAAAAAATTCATTTTGGAAAACGATTATAACAACCAACCATTCGTTGCTTCAGTGAGTTGGTGTGATGCAAAGGAGAATCAATTCTCTTGTGCGTCATACTAATGCTTACTTATAGCGCCGCTTGGATTTAATAAAATGCATAAAGAGTGATGACGAGGATCCGTGGTTGGATCCGAAACAGCTGTAGTTAATTTCTTTAAGATGCAGATAATAATTCAATACACACAATTTTGTGAAGTGTAGAGCTAGCTTAAGGTGTTGGGTATTAAAATGAAATGTATTTGTATTCAAAATTCAGTCATTTAATAAGTACAAAAATATAAAATGTTCGTATATCATTCTTTGCAGGGTATGGCGGAATCTCACCTCGAACGCAATGGGGTCGCATTGCTGCACTCATATATGCGCTTTTTGGCATTCCAATTGTGTTATTGTACCTCTCTGCCATGGGCGAGGGTTTATCGGCAGGCATGCGATGCATCTTCCGCAAAGCGCGTTTGAAAAGCACTGTTGGTAGTGGTAGCGGAGGCGTTAGCGGTGCAAGTGGGAGTGGCAACGGAAAAATTACTAATGACTGCGGTAAAAACTTGGGGGCCGGAAGCAAACATTTTTCTCATCATCACACTAGTAAAATGCATCCGGCGTTACACCCTTATGCGATACCTAAGTCCTATCAGGTGACGAATGGCTCGCCCAGCGTGCCCATTTCAATTTGTGTAATGGTACTCGTATGCTATGTTACCGCAGGCGCAATACTTTTCCACAAGATACAAAATTGGACCGTGCTGGAATCATTATACTTCTGCTTCACATCGCTCGGCACAATCGGCTTTGGCGAATTAACGCCGACGGGAAACCTCACATTATATTTGGCCTCGGCATATATACTCGTCGGCATGGCGGTGGTGGCAATGTGTTTTAGTCTCATTCAGACAGAAATTGTGATGTGGCTACGCAAGTTTAGTGTGCAGGATCATGTAATACCGCAAGCGGAAGACGTTGCTCTTGTATCGGTTGCTGTGACACCAAAGTCATCCTGACAACGACCGACCACCGCTGACCTGCTTGCGGTTGGCGGTGGAAACAACATTGGTCACCACCAGACCATGTTCTTTGGACCAGCACTAGGTCTCTCACAGTACAGTTCGCTACCGCGTCGCTCAACAGGCACATCAGCTTTTCAACGCAATACACCCATACGCCGGTCAACCGGTATACCCGATCACCACATTGAGTATTTTGTGCCTCGCAGCATAAGTGAGTTCAATCTTTCTGGCGTAGGTGATCTAGCACTACCGCCACCTAGACGGTGCTCACCCACCATACAAAATAGTGGCGTTGGAGTTGGGTTTTTACCTCACGGTCTCCAGCTAGGACCACCACAGACGTTGTTGTGTGCGCCACCACCACCGGCACCATCACAAATGCAAATCGTAATGAAACCACGCGAAAAAATGGTAACGTTTGAGGATGAGTCAAAAGGTCTGACACCGGTAACATCTGTCACAGCGACGCACTGCCCACATGGTGTGCCAACAACGCCGCGTAAGTCAACATCGGGGGTGTTAGGTGGCGTCGGAGGTGATGTTTTCATGTGACGTGAGTCGCTTAGGTGACCACTTAGTAGTTTGCTCAACGAAATGGCTAGTGAGGATACATTCGACCGAGCAAAGGATGAAGTAAGCGTCAACATAGGCATGGTTATAAGTGAAGGTGCCGCTGGCAGTAAACACGATTCAATCGACGGTAACATTGGAGAACTGAAAACAACATCAACCCCTGGCGATGTTATCCGCGTGTGAATGATTGTGCTCGAGATTTTTAATCCGAAATCGGCAAAAATTAATATAAATTTAGTCTGTAGTATTTAAACTTATAAGTTTAAAAAATCTGAGTTACATAAACTATCAACCCATAACTCCATAAAATCCATTATGATCAAAAGGTGGATATGAATTCACTGTTATAAATTTAAATAAAAATATTTCTAGATCTTAGTTAAATGTGATTAAACTTATTGTTAGGTGTAAAATTAAGTAAACGTTAACAGTTTTTTTTGTAAATAAGTTATAAGTCACTTACACTGTGTAACAAATTGGAGGTTATGGAATCCGATCTGGTAACGACCAAGATAGGTCGAAAGTATTGATATAGAGTAGCAAACACCTTGGGTCGTATTAATAAAAATTAGCTTATGCTTTGAAGTAAAATCTCTGAGTAAATTAAATGCACGTAGCAATTGCTCAAGTTTGTATTAATACAATTATACTTTACTCTAGCAAGCTCGGAAATTCGAACTTAGCATTTGGTCTCAATTTAACATACAAAATTTAATTGATTTTCAAATGTCGTGTCTATGTGTTTTTAAAAAATAAATATAAAATGCAATCGGAGGATCTATTTGGAACTGAATTTTTTTGTGGAATACCTCGATGGTAAGAATATTTTGAGTTTTTGAGCGAAATCATACAAATTGTTGTCATTTTTTTTATTAGCAGATTCAGATGCAGTACAGTTGCCGCAGAAACGCACCAAAACATAAACTAGGGATTTGAAATTTGTCCAAATTTTGTCCAAATTCTATTGGACAAATACCAAGCACCAGCAACAAAAGTTAAAAAGAAAAAACCGCGGAAAAAAGCTACAACGCCGATCAAATTATTAAAAAAAATGTCAATATTAAGAAGCGTGTAAAGGCCAAAGCCGATTTAAAAAGGATGGGAAATGTGCCAATAAATATGAAAGAAGGTGAGAAATTGTTGTTGGACTTGCTCGCTGAAGAAAATCCCAGTATTATACAACTGCAATGTAATTTATATTTGTTTTAATTTTTTGTTTTCTATAAAAAGAAAAAAGTTGTTTGCATTTTTGTTCAACAGGCGGAGTTACGGTAGGCATTTCCGATGTTAAAAAGCGTCAAGTGGCCCCTTTTGAAGTAGAGTCGCAATAGTGGCAATAGAGAAAAAAACGAGTTTCTACATATACGGGAAGAAATTCGTTTGCCAAATATTCCACATTCGGTCGAGTGAAGCGATACAGTTGCTTAAAATTTTGTTTGGGTTTCTACTATATATTTAAGAAAAAAGCATCTGTTGACATCGTGTAGTGGAATATATGGGCCAATAAAGAATATACTCAAAATCTTTTAATTTGTTTAATTTTCTGTTTCTTCCAGCAGCCCGCCAACTGCTACATTGATTCCGTTGAAACATGCAAGATAAATTGTATACACTCTAAAAAGTGCATGTAAAAATGCTATACTACAGTGTTTATTTTTCAACAGAAAAGTGTGTAAATATGTGCAAAAACTCTGAGGAAAAAAAATGATAAAATCTTATAAAGAAAGAATGCTTTGCGGCTCAAAAAAATTTTTTAACAATTTGGAAGCAATACCATCAATTTCTGAAATTAAAGCGAAGTGGCCTTACATTTTTGTAACCAAATACCTATTTGAACACTTCGAAGAGCTGATGAACTTTAAGTCGCACGCTTTTATTGACAACTTTGTGCAATGCCAAGAAAAACTTATTCGTTTTTTTAAGAAATCCAGCGAGAAGAACACCATCGAATCTGTAGACGCAAAATCGATTTTATTCAACATCAGCAAATATTTCGGAGAAAACATAAGCTTGTTATTTATGGATTTTGAGGTTAGGTCTTACTAGAATTTCTAAATTTGATTGCAATAAGTTAAATTACTTTAAACTATTTTTTCCAGTTCGGAATTAGCATGGACGACATCATTGGACAAATTCCAACAAATACACCATTCGTTGCGTTTCTTAGTAAGTATTTCTTCGATTTACTATGTTAAAATGAAAACTTCAACATTATTTTCTTTTCAGAAAGGTATTCTGATAACGAAGATGTAATGGTATACATTTTCATCGAAAAAGTGCTGGTCGCTAGTCAAGAAATTTTAAATTTTTTAGAAGTCGTGACTCAAATTATAAATTTTTACTTTGTTTTCAATATTTTATATCCATTAAAAATTTCTCAGACAATGGAGTTCTTGGTTCGATTTTTTTACAAGCACTACCCTAACTGTACACGTGGCAACAAAAAAAATATAAACAATTTACAAAAAGTAAATAATTTGATATCTAAGCTTACAAAATTATAAACATTTTACACATATCACTAATGTAAACGTTTCACTATTTCTTTTTATAAAAATTAAAATATTTGAAATTAAAATTGTTTATATTTTTTTTGTTGCCACGTGTACAGTAACCGTGGCAACAAAAAAATATAAACAATTTACAAAAAGTAAATAATTTTATTTCTAAACTTACAAAATTATAAACATTTTACAAATGTAACTAATGTAAACGTTTGACTATTTCTTTTTATAAAAATTAAAATATTTAAAATTAAAATATTTAAAAAATTTGAATGATTTTTTTTCCTTTTTATATTTTAAAATGTTTACGTATCTATTTATATAAAATTATGTAAGTTACAAAATGTATAAATTGGAAAAAGAAATAAAGACAAAGTCGAAGTAAACGACTTTGAATTAATTTAGTTTTTCAATTTATGAGAATGGTAGCTTAAATAATTTTATATACGTGAACATTTTGCACTGGGGTTGGATTTAAAATTACACATCCAAAGAGTAAATTCAATGTAAATTTAAACATTTGGTTCTGAACTTTACACACCTAACGTTTACCGTTTAAGCATTTGGTGTGGAAGTTTACACATAACGAATACACATATGATGTGTACAATTAACATGTGTGTAAAATTACACTCCTTAAACTATGTTATTAGTTGCCTAGTTTAATGAGTGCAAAATTACACAAATATTTCTAAGAGTGTAGATACTAGTAGGAACAATAGTACATATAGGGTCGGGGTTGGACAGAATGGCGTGGCACCTTCCATACAATCAAAAATTTAAAAATTAGGCATTTTGGTAAATGTTTAACCTATTTTGACAAAATTTGACATGGAGTTGTTAAATATATGAATACATGAAACATAAGATATAGAAACACTGTGTTCTCTATTTTCTTTAATACTTTGCAAAAAAAAGCTAGTCCCTTCGAATAGGTGTAAGCTTTTGCCAAAATCAAATAATATTTTACAGGGGAATCGGTTGATCAATATAAAATATTACAAACAAAATATCATTACTTCGAGAACTAAGGCAGAGTTTGCCGTTCTTTTTTATGTAGGGTGCACGAAAGAGAGTTAATGCGAAAGCTTCACTTTCCTTCAACATAAGAACAACAACTGCAACAATATTTTTGGTTGTGTTATATATGCATTTTTTTATGCATTTTTGCATTTGTGAGCCTACATTTTTTCCATATACTTTTATTCAATTGAACCTAATAATAACTTAGGTTAAACCTAATGATTATTCAAAAATTCATAAATTCAGCTCAATTTTAAGTAAAAAAATCTTCATCGAAAAACTAATTTGTGAGATGTATAAATAACCCTACATTCATTTATTGAGTCAGTGTGGAGTTATCGTATCTAATATATAGGATATATATTAGCTTCGTTTGAGACGTGAGGGATTCAGAGGGCTCAGTAAATTTCAAGCTAGAATGTTTGGATGAAACATAAGCTTCTGCTTGTACTTCGAGGTAAGTTTCGGAATTTCGTCTTTTACTGCAGGGATGTTCAAATCATTGTGGATGTTTGCACTTCTTATATACCAAGGGGCTCTGGCAATTTGTCTCAGGATTTTAGATTGGGCTCTCTGGAGGTTTTCCACTTTCGAAGAAGAGGCAGTGCCCCAGAGTTCAATTCCATATGTCCATATGGGTTTTATTATACTTTTGTACACGGAGAGAAATGTTGGCTCATGATTTACGATTATGGAGTCCATAAAATTATTGTTACTTAATTACTAACTATAATCATTAATTGTGAATATTAGTCACAAATTATGCGAATTCGTACATAAACTATGCATATGGATTGTGAATACATTATGATAAGGGTTTATAAATTTCGTGATTTATTTTATTATTCTTGAAGAATAATTGATGATTAACTAGGTCATGAAACTGCACGTGTTATCATGAATTATGAGTAACTGGGTTGATTGTCATGAATTGCTAAGCAATATACAATACATTTAGACGCTTCTACAATAATGTCAGGGTAGCCGAATCGGTTAGGCGTCCGGACTGGAGAGGATGATGTCGGTTCGAATTCCGGGAAAACTGAATTTATGAAAAAGTTATTATAAATTATTCTAAGCAAGTTGGCAAATAGTTAGGACAAATATGTTAACTTAAAAGGTTGAAAAATTAAACCTGAATTTTCGACCGTGTAATGTAAAACAATATAAACTAGTAAGAAAATTATCTTCGGTCTGACCGAAGCTATAATAACCTGCACATGCGAGTACGATACATTCTGAGACCATATGTTAGTAATTTTATCGAAAATCTGTATTTTATTGATAGTTTTTCGATATTTTATTCATAATTTTTCGATATTTTATCGATAATTTTTCGACAATTTATCGATTTACTATCGATTTTTTATCGATTTTTTATAGATAATTTATCGATAATTTTTCGATATTTTATCGGTAGTTTTCCAATATTTTTCGATAATTTTCCAATATTTATCGATAATTTTCCAATATTTATCTATAATTTTATTTCCTGATCCATTTAAAAATTTTGTTCCAATTCAATTTTGTTCCGGTCCAATTTCAATTCGTTCCGGTTTGGAACTTGGATTTTGTAGTCAAATTTGAAATTCTTCTTCTTGGATATTTTCCTCGTAGAGGTATCCGGTTCGATGATGGACCAATGTGAAGGTGTGAAGGACCCAATGTGGACTTTGGATAGAAATGTTGCTATGAACGCCTAAATGGAATGGTTCGAAATAAGTCCACTTCAAGAAGAAGCCTAGTTATCTCAAAACTCAGGAATAAGTTTGAGATTGGAAATGAAAAAGAAATAAAATACAAATGAAATTTGTATTAGTAGAGAATCTAGAGTTGGATCTCAGAGTTCTTTATTAGGATCTTACCAGTTCAAGAGTTGTACAAAGAAACACAATAGCAGTGTAAAAAATTATTAAACCTTTAACCGATTTCATTTTTTAGAAATCGATTTTCAAAATTTACTCGATTTTTGTTATATAAGAAATTAAATTCAGGAACCGTAGAAACACTATTGAACAATTTCAGAATTCACTAAATTGTTAATAAATTTTTTTTTGGAAATTTTATTTTATTTATTTGTTTATTTTTTTTATTTATTTTTAGTTGTAGAATAATAATATATAGAAAAACCAATTAATAAAATAGAACTAAATTATTGTAGCAATGTATCAAATTAGGAGAGATTGATCACAGCTTTCATACAACGATGTTAATTTGAAATTCGCAAAAGCGTATCTGTTTCAATGGCTCTGCCCTTAAGAACAAATAAGAATCCACAAATGTAAACAAAACAATAAAATTAAATAACTGTCAATTATTGAGTTAAATAAAGTGGAGACCTACTCCTTACTAGGCATGTCAAGCGGGGTCCCGGGATCCCGGGATCCCGCTTCTTTGTTAGTCCCGAAAATCCCGGAATTCGCACTGACTAATCCCGGGATTTTCGGGACAAGTTTTATGAGCAATTTTTTCAAAAAAATGCCTTTTATATTTATTTAGAAAAAATTTATAAATTCAGGAGCTTTTTCTATCATGAATAATTTCTTTCTGAATGGTTTAGTTTTAGCAGGGACCATAGTTTTTCATCCAAAAAATGTTGATAGCATTCAGGAAAAAACTTCGAAAAGTCGGATATTTTTGGAAATTTAATGTGTTTCATTTGATTTTATTGGTTTGGAAAAATTATTTATTTTGTTTTAAAGAAAAAAATTAAGTAAAATTGGCGAAAAGTTTATTGATATACTCGTACATAAACTATATGAGTTATACATATAAAAATATGCAATACGCATTGTAGAAACTTGTACCAATGCGTGAAGGCAATTTAGGCATATTTTCATTACGTCAACAAATTTAAGCAAAAAATAGTTCCAAACTGTTTGCAAATTAGTAGACTATAAAGCACTCAAATCCATTTTGTTTAAATGGAAATCGGATCAAAAAATACGTCGAACATCGTTCGGGACATGAAATACAAATTCCAATTTCGTATATTAAAATGTTCGACAAAATGTTAAGGTCAAGAGTTGTTCGAGAAATGTGGATAAACGACACATTTTTAAAATGATCTAATTATGACCGGAAACCCAAGATTCCAAAGACCAAATCTATTCCAATTAGTGTTTTATTCTACATATTTTTAAGTTATTCAAACTTTTTTCTAATATTCCAAATCATAGGTGTAATAAATTCAACTTAAAAAAATCCAAAAAAAAAACTTGTTACTGTTAGATTATTTGCGCGATTTCCAAAATATTATAGTATGGGTATATTAAAAGCAATTCAATTCGATTTAATATAACATTTTTTTACTGAATTTTGGTTGAATTGAAAAAAATCGAAATCCCGGGATTGCATTTTTTAATCCCGAAAATCCCGGGATTGGCAAAGGTCTCGAAAATTGACATCCCTACTCCTTACATTAAAAGCCAAAGAACTCAATTGAATTGCGAAGAGTGAAATTGAACTCAAAGCGGAAAAAAGATCGCTACTGAGAAGCTTATGACCCTTACCGTTTCGGTACTAATTTGGAAATATGTATGTACATATGTATATAAAAGGTTAGCGGTAGATAAATTTTTGGAAGTAAGGGCATAAGACAAAAAAGAATATGCAGTTTTCTGAATTGGAAATACATAAGGGTATTTCTGCTACGACTAACCTTGATTTGGCTGCTATTTTTGTTGTAATTTGCTGTTAGTCTAATTGTTGTAATTTGCTGTTTTTGTTTCACTTATATTCTTTATGAACTTTTATTTGACTTTTTTTACTTTTTATTATATTAAAATTGAAATGGCTTTTTTTTCTCTTTTTCTTTCTTCATGTAATTGGAAATGATTTTTTGAAATTTAGAATGATTATTTTTTTTTTGAACAATTTCAGAATTCAGGAAATTGTTAATAAATTTTTTATACCTTTTTGAGCAAAATTTCACTCTATATAGAAATTTTAACTATTTTCTTTAACTTTTAGGCTAAATCACCTTTTCCTTTTTTCCTATTACTTTTTTTAAACTTTTAAATGACTAAACAACACACTACGCACACGCGTGTTCGCATTTTGAAATGATAACCAGAACTGAGAAAAATGCCCACGCACCTGTTAGTATGATGATTGATGATGTCAAAATTTTTATGAGAGGAACTTGGATCTTTTTATAGAATCTGATGAGAGCCTTGGAACTTAAATATTTTTGTAGAATTTGGTGAGAACTTGGATTTTGTAGTCAAATTTGAAATTCTTCTTCTTGGATATTTTCCTTGTAGAGGTATCCGGTTCGATGATGGACCAATGTGAAGGTGTGAAGGACCAATAAGGTTGAAATTTTTAACTTTTGGTTTAAATTTTCAACCATCAAGGTTGAAATTTTTAACTTTGGTTAAAATTTTAAACCACGAAGGTTTAAATTTTTAACTTTGGTTAAAATTTTCACCAAGAAGGTGGAAATGTTCAACCATTTTGGTTTATGTACTCATAATTTCCGCAATATTTTCAACTTTAAAGTTTAAAATTTTAACTTTTTTTGTTGAAAAACTCTTATATACTTATTTTCAACTTTTAAAGTTGAGATTCTCAACCTGTTTTGGTTAGGATAAATATGTTAACTTAAAAGGTTGAAAAATTAAACCTGAATTTTCGACCGTGTAGTTGCAGCACAACACAGAAGGGTTCTCGTTCTACCAATTTCGCGTTGAGTCTTCCATTTCTATTTTTCTACTACCTTCAAGGTATTTCTTACTACTATTGAATTCCATTTATTTCCAATTCAACTCAATATTTCGAAAAAAAGTTCGTGATAACTTCTGCTAAAAAATTATTTTGTTTTTTTTTTGTGTCTACAACCATTTCCAAAAATCTACTACTGCCACTGAAAATCTACTGCTAAATCAAGAAATATGCAACCCTGTCTTCGGTCTACTACATGGCGGTCGCCCAGGAATTATATAAACACAGATGACGACATGACGTTTACCGTTAGGATCGCCATTTTGTCGTGACGTCAGCAGATACTTCTTGTCACACGAACAGATGTTCTTTGTTTACGTTTTTCTGGCAGCCAACGTTGCCAGAAAGATCTGATTAATCAACTTCGAAGCCGAAACTTATTCCGAAGGTTAAAATAAAAACGGCTTCAACTTGTTAAATTGTTTCCTTTATTAAGCAATTCAAATTCATAAGTCAATAATTTTGATTTGTTTGCCTAATTTTAATAACTTTGAATCGTATTTCTACTAACGACTAATTAATACAGTAGAAAATCCATTAATCTTGTAGCACTATTGCGAAAGCAATTAGGCTAAATTTGTGGCAACGCTTGCATTTTTCTGCCAAAGTGACAAGAAGTATCTGCTGACGTCATGCTAGATAACGGTAAACGGTCTCATGTCGTTATCTAGTATTCTATGCATCTTGGCGGGCGCCAAATACAAATACAAATATTCAAAATTGTTCAAAATTCAATTCACGCACATGTATGGCGGTGCACTATCTCTTCTCTGTGTTTTGCTATAGGAAAAAAAACTTTACCAATGAATCGTGGGTAATTCATGTCATTTGGTATAAAACCAACTCCTCCGTCGTTGGAACTTTTTTTGATGATTGGTCTAATCCCAAGTGACACGAATCACCCAAAATAGTTCCAAGGACGCACTTAGGAGTTGGTATAATCACAAGCGACATGAATCACCCAAAAAAAAACTCCAAAGACGTACATAGGAGTTGTTTTAATCACATGTGAATACTGCTGATTCTTATTACTGTTACTTATGCTAATTCATTTGCAAAGCATGAGCATAGCTCATGCAATAACTAATATGATTTCGTATTTTTTTGAATTGCTGATTTTAGAGCTACTGCTGTGTCTTATTACTATTACTTCTGCGGATTAATTTTTAAGTAGTAGAAGCAAAGAATATGCAGAAGCAAATACGATTTGGTAGTAAAATCAAACCCTGCATTATTGTACACATTTAGTAGCGTTGGGGTTGAAATTGAGCCATTGCCCAAAATAATTGTCAGTCTAGTGATGACCATGGACAAGGATAGATTACACAACCCAACATGATTTTGCTCCATAAAGCAAAGTAAGTTATTCTTATAAATTTTTGGGCGTTGAACAAAATGGCGTTCTAATTGGCGTTTTAAAATTGAAAGATTTCGTTTTTAAAATAGAGCTTTGTACAGATTTGTTAAATTTTAAAACACGTGTGCAAAAAACAAATTTTAAAACGCAAATATTAAATATTAAAACATTTTTTTTTTTAAATATATTTTTTTTTGTTTTTCATTTCTTTGCACGCATATACAAAAGGCAGATCCACCGAGACTGCGCTCCATTCGTTAGTACTTAGTATAGAGAAGGCACTGGAACATGGGGAATTCGCTCTAGGGGTTTTTCTGGATGTTGCAGGGGCCTTCAACAATGTATCGACGGAAGCCATACTGCAGGGTCTATATAATATAGGAATCGACAATGCTATCTATCTGTGGATAAAAAGCCTATTGAGCTGCAGACAGATAAAAGCATAATGGAACGGGGCTGTAGTGACAAAGGAAACGTGCAGAGGAACACCGCAAGGAGGCGTTCTATCTTACCTGCTTTGGATACTAGTAGTCAACAAAATTCTCACATACTTCGATGGTAAGGCCCCGAGATTAATAGCCTATGCTGATGACATTGCTGTAATTATAACGGGGAGATGCCCATCAACTTTAAGTGCACTCATGACGGACACTCTCGGCACTATACTCAAGTGGGCGACAGAAGCAGGTCTCAGTGTAAATGCGGAGAAAACAGACATGATACTATTCACTAGAAAGTATAAGGTCCCGGAATGGGCACCACCCATCTTAAATGGTACCAACCTAATACTCAAATGGACAACAAGCTGCACTGGAAGCTCAATGTTGAAGAGAGTGTGAAGAAGGCCACTAACGCTTTATATGCATGTAAAAGGATGCTTGGAAGCACATGGGGCCTATCACCTTCACTAATGCAATGGTGCTACACAGCCATAGTTAGGCCCATACTAATGTATGGTATCCTGGTATGGTGGACCGTCATTAAAAAGAAAACATATGTCAAGCCCATGGAGAAAGTTCAGAGACTCGCTTCAGAGAGGCGCTATGTACGACGGGGGCAATTAGAACCACTCCTACGGCAGCTCTTGAAGCTATCCTCAACCTACCTCCGATTGACCTCTATGCAGAGAATCGGGCGGCAAAACCCGCATTAAGACTACGAGTAACAGGACAACTTACTTGCAGATCCTTTTTAACTACCTGCAGAATTGCCAAAATCATGTGCAAACCATACACACAAAAAATGCTATATCGTTCGATCGAAAAAATTGTAGAACATTAGTGGGTGTTCTAACTGGTTACAGTATGGTGGCAGCTCACGCGTTTAAGCTAAAACTGACTGTCAGTGATGAATGCAGGAAATGTCTAGAAGAGGAAAGGGAGACTCTGGAACATCTCCTCTGCTTCTGTCCCGCTCTCTCGGGAACTCGTTTGAAGTACTTAGGAGCTTCGACGTTTGGGGGACTAGAAGAAGTCGCCGGACTTAGTGTGAATTCTCTTATAAGATTTGCAAACAACGCTTGCATGTTAAATGATGTTTACTTTCGCTGAAACAAGAAAGACTCCTTTCTGGTATCGCTAGGGACCTTGTAGGTATATACGTGGCTTCGGCCAGCCAGTCTAACCTAACCTAACCTTTGTTTGCAATGTAAGATATTTTATTTTTTCGACCTTAATTGTATATGATGATTTTTGGTTACTTGTTCGGGCTCTACGTCATGTTTCCACTAAATTTTAAAAAAAACTCTTTTTATGTTTTTAAAAAATTTTTGTATTTATTTTCTATATTTCAGACCCCTTTGGTGTCCGTCACCAGTTTGCAATTATTTTTTTTATGTCTTTTTTGGTAAACTTTTTATTTTCTCAAATTCGAGACCGGGATTCGAACCCACGCCTACGGAGTTTGGATGGCGCTCAACGCTCAACAGGTTGGTCTACTGTTAACATTATTTAACAGAGTCTAAATGTATTATATATACATATCTTGTACTAAAAGCATACTTTGAATTTTTTTAAAAAACTCTTTAAAATTATGCTTTGATTTCTTGAAATAGAAAAGAACAACAGTATTATCAATTTCAAACGACAAACGATCGAGCAAGACTATTTAAATTGAAAGCATTTGTTTTAAAAATGAAAACATAAATGTTCTGCAAAAAAAACTATGTTCGTTAAAGGAGTATCAAAACGTTTTTGCAGGGTACACTAAAGGAAAAACTTGTTTTAAAGTAAAACATTTTTTTTTCAATTTGCGTTTTAAAACATCGTTTTTTCTGCAGTACATTTATGTTTTCATTTTATACAAAAATACAAACCGTGCTTTTAGTACAACATATGTATATATAATACATTTAGACTCTGTTAAATAATGTTACAGTAGACCAACCTGTTGAGCGTTTAGCGCGACATCCAAACTCCGTAGGCTTGGGTTCGAATCCCGGTCTCGAATTTAAGAAAATAAAAACTTAACTAAATATAAATAAATAAAATAATTGCAAACAAAAAAAAATGTTTTCTTAAAAAAAATATGTATCATTTTGAAAAAATGTTTTAAAATTGATGCTTTCGACTTCTAAAGGTAGTGAGAGCGTGAATGTTCGCGACGTACCCTTTGTTCCTGATTTGGGTGCAAACTTGTTGTCAAGCAAAAAGGTAGTTGGTCACAACAACAGAGTCATATTTGACAATCGTGGATGTCGAGTGTTGAACTCCGCCAAGGAAATCATTGCAACAGCTTGATTATCGAATGGTCTCTACAAATTGGATTTGGCAAATCAGCAGACCGCTTATATTGCAAAGGGCAAAGATTCCGTACTGTGGCATCGAAGATTCGCACAGTTGGGAGCAGACAACATGAAGTTGCTTTCCATTGGTTATTTCGAAGGCATTCAACTGAACAGCGATGTAACTACTTCTTGTATATAGTGCGCAGAAGGGACAAAATTTTCCGACAGAAGGATCAAGGGCATCCAAAGTTATCGACATTCCGATTTTTGTGGGCCGATAGAGGCAAAATCTATCAAAGGAAGTGTGTATTTTGTGACATTCAAGGATGATTACACAAGAAAAGTATTCATATATTTCATCAAAACAAAAGATGCAGTCGTAACTACTTTCCGAGAATTTAAGGCTGAAGGCGAAAATCAGCTAGGGTCGCGCATCAAGTTTTTGCGCAAAGACAATGGAACTGGAGCTCAAGAAACATGGCATCGTTCATCAAACTACAGTCCCATACACTCCAGAGCAGAACGGGCTAGCAGAAAGAATGAGTCGAAATCTACTAGAGAAAGCTCGTGCAATGATGAGCGACGAAAAATTACCGTAGTTTTTTTGGGCAGAAGCTGTATATTGCGCAAGTTACATCATCATTCGTTCGCCTCACAGGAAGCTGGAGAAGACGCCAGAAGAACTATGGTCTGGACGCAACTTCATTTTTTCCATAGTGGATTTAAATGTCACCACTGAAAGAATATTCAATCTCATATTTTCATTTAAAAAAATAATAAAAAATCTTTGCAAAATAAAGTTTAATGATAAAAATTTTCTCCGAATTTTGAGAATTTTTTGAGTTTTTTTTACTCAATGTACTGTTTTTCCCTATTTCAAATCTGGCAACCCTACTACTCCAGTACACGGAGGGAAATGCTTGCTGAAATCATGCGTTAAAAGAATCAATTAAGTAAAAATTAGTCACGATATTGATCCATTAATTAGAAGTCAATAATCAAGAATTCTTAATCATAAGAACTGTTAAAAGTGAAAATCATAGTTTGTGATTTGTGTTTGCTTGATTTGTTCCACATAAACATGAATTATTACTTTCCCTTTTGACATAATCAATGACCAGATGGAATAAATTGTGCAAACAAAAATCATAAATTATGATTAAAAATTCATAATTTTAGGCTTAAGTGAGAATAAATAAATCATTCGTAATAATAATTTGAGCACATATTTACAATTAACCCATTCACGACGAGTGTTACCATATGGTAACGCTGATAGCGTTCCACGGTATATTCAATTAAAAAAATATTTGAACAAATATCACTAATCTGTTTTTTGATTTAAATAAAGCATGCTTAGATCTTTCTTTTGATATATAATTCTAAGCAATCGCTCGTCAGTAGCGATCGTGGCGGATAATTGAAAAGTAGTGTTTTTGAAAAGTGGGCAAAAACAGCGAAAAGTCACGACCTTTCCAGTAAGAATATTTTTCATTGCCATAGAAAGTTATATATTTTAAATATTTTTTTTTTGGCATTTGGGTAGAATATCAAAGTATTAGAAAACGTATAAAATAAAATTATTTATAACTTCTATGTTACCTTTTTATCATTTTGAATTTTGCTGTTACCATATGGGCACGCTCGTCACAACCCTAGCAAATTTAAATTTTCTTACTGAAAATGTTTGTATGAGCTTTTTTTATGTAAAATTAAATATATTTTTTTTGTATATTGATTTGAAAGTGTGTTTGTGTACTTAATATAATTAAAAAAATTTTTTTTTTTAATATTCAGATTTATACATATTTGCGTACATATTCGAGTATTTTTTGTAAAATGAAGTAAATTTTTTCTATATATTGGTTTGAAATATATTTTTTTTTAGCTTTTTTCATATAAAGTTAAAAATATTTTATCTATAAATTGTCTTTAAAGTGTGGTTATGTACTTGGTGTACTTATGAAAAATTAGCAGCACCTCTTAAGTTGATTTAGCCATATCCGTATGTCTGTCCGTTATTTTGGTTGGTATGGGCTATTGAAAGAGCTAAATGAAAGCTAGGCGGTCCAAACATTGAATTTATCCTTTGGAAATCCTTGAAGGAGTTGGTATTGCAAATGGGCGAAATCGATCAGCTGCCACGCCTACCTTCCATACAAGTGAAAGTCGAGTTTTATAACAAATGTTACCCAATTTCACGGGAATTGTGGTAGGAAAATTCTCCGTAAGATATATTGTCCGCTTTGCGTCGATGGTGAGTGCCGCAAAAGCTATATGAGCAATACCCCGATCATGACATGACATCATGACGCATAGAAAATCCACGTCTAAGATGGCTAGGTCATGCCGGGCTGATGAACGTAAAAAAGTACTTCTAAATGGAGCACATGTGAGTACCGTCGGTGGAATGAGCGGAAGATGGCGACCAGGTCTCAGATGGAAGGGTGTATGGTATATATAGGCTTACTTCGACCGGCTAAATCTTACTCAATTGTTTTTTAACAAATTTACATTACGATGAAGACATTTAGGCAGGCATAATTTTATCCGGCTGGACAAGATTATTAGGAGGAAGATGAAGGAGGTACTTCCTATGGTCTTCATCGTACACCTCTTTTACAGCCATGTAAATTGTGAATGTCAAATGATGACGAGGACCTTTCCAATTTCAGTTCATATGGAGATATTTCTTATGTTATTGAAAACCTAAGCAGTATTTTGGTGTAGGTGGAGATACATATTATATACAGTGGCGGACAGATAATTAGGCCAGCCTTTTGTAGTAATTTTGAACGACTACCAAAATTTTAAGAATATCAACTTCAATACTATTGAAAAGGTCTATTGGACCCCATTCTAAGATGACTACCAGGACACTTATCAAGAAAATCCTAGTTGAAAACTGACCTACTTTTCTAACTTTTTTCCTGGGGGCTATAAAATTTTTTTTTTTGATGCAAAAATGTGCGTTTTTTAAAAACAAACTACTTTGCTGAAGAAACTTTTGTGATCAAAAATGCTCCTGAATTTATAGAATTTTTTTTAACAAAATATTTTTTTTAAAAAACTTTTAGATTTAAAAAAATTGGTCGATAAAAATTTTTTTTACAAAATAAATCTTAAAACATTGCTAAAATTTCAAGAATTTAAAATTAAAGTAGTTATAAACAATAATATCTTAAATTAGGTAATTTTGCTAGGGTTGTGACGAGCGTTACCATATGGTAACGGCCAGGGCTGGGCAAACGGTAAGCGGTCCAAAAAAAAAAAAGTTAGAAATTCGTTTCTTAGGCCATTTCTAGGTATTCCTGAAAAAATCTTGAAAAAATTCCGAAAATTTCGCTCTCGTCATTAATGGGTTAAATAAATTAAAATTTTGTTATTTGCTAATTTTTTACTTAATTATTTATTTAATTTTACTTTTTTATTTGCCAACTTGCTTAGAATAATTTGTAATAACTTTTTCACAAATTCAGTTTTCCCGGAATTCGAACCGACGTCATCCTCTCCAGTCCGGACGCCTAACTGATTCGGCTACCCTGGCATTATTGTAAAAGCGTCTAAATGTATTGTATATTGCTCAGCAATTCATGACAATCAACCCAGTTACTGATAACACGTGCAGTTTCATGACCTAGTTAATCATCCATTATTCTTCAAGAATAATAAAATAAATCACGAAATTCATAAACCCTTATCATAATGTATTCACAATCCATATGCATAGTTTATGTACGTATTCGCATAATTTGTGACTAATATTCACAATTAATGATTATAGTTAGTAATTAAGTAACAATAATTTTATGGACTCCATAATCGTAAATCATGAGCCAACATTTCTCTCCGTGTACATCAAAGGGATACAGACTCTACGGTTTCTCGAAAAGGGACGTTTTCGTAAGCCGTGATGTTGTATTCCACTAGGAAGATTTTCACTATGCATAGGAAGAAAGGAAACAATTCCAACCTATGCTGTGGCAGTGGGGGCTAACGTTGCCGAGAGCGATGAAGTATATAGCGATTTTGAATCTGGTTCATCTATGCTAGAGAATGTCCATGAAGTGGGGGATGATAACCAAGCCAACATAGAAAATGAAGAAGTTGACATTCAAGTTGGCCCTGATGAAGAATGCGCCGAGGTCATCACTAATGCGAACAAGCAACTACCTGTTGTTGCACAATAAGAAGTGCTGTTACGAAGAAGTGATAGGCTAGCGCAGAAAGGCCGAGTCGTCTATTGCGCCGAGTACGTAGAAAAGCCTGAAGATCCTGTTAGCATAGAGAATGCGATGTCTAGAGGTGACAAGGACAAGTGGTTTGAAGCTATGAAAATGATACTTGGAGGAGTATTAAAAAGGCTGTTGGAGTATGTGTTAAAAAGACAAAATGGGTGTTCCGAAAGAAGAAAGAAGCAAATGACCAAATTCGATACAAGGCCCTGTGGCAGTTAAGTGTTTTGTTACTTATTTTTAAAACACTGTTTATTATTATTTTCAATTTCTTTTTAAAAATCTTTTTCAGAAACTTAAAAAAAAAACGATGTCGTTTTTCCAAACTCTTACAAGAGGGGGGGAAGATACGCATGACGCCGAAGGAGATCACCGAATTATTCCTGGTTTGCCAACAGCAACGCCAGTGCACGGTACTGCAAGAGCTGCAAGCAATCTAATAGATGACTCAGCACCACCGACGAATGTTTCAAGGGTGTCTGTGAAAGTTCAACCATTTTGGAGAACAAACCCGATACTTTGGTTCAAGCAACTCGAGAGCCAATTTATTATCGCAGGGATTTCATCGGATGCTACCAAGTTTCATATCATTGTAGGATTCATCGAGGCTAGTGTGCTCTGTGAAATCAGCGATTTGATTCTCAAACCACCTGAGACAAATATGTACGAAGCTCTTAAGACCCGTCTTCAAGAACGTTTTATGGATTCAGAAGAGAAACGCTTGAAGAAGCTATTGCGTGATATGGATATAGGAGACAAAAACCCTCAATGCTACTACGGGAGATGATGGATCTTGCCCCAGGGAAAGTTTCCGATGAGCTCCTAAAATCTTTGTGGATGCAGCGGTTGCCAAAGCAGACGCAAGCTATTATATCAGTCAGTAGTGAATCTTTGAACAGACTCGCACTTATGACAGACAAAATAGCTGATAAATTTGAGGCTTGGGAGTTGAATGCAGTCTCCGTCATGTCTCCTACGTCACACTATGCTTTCACACATAATTTGGAGATGAAGATTGAAGCTCTAACAAAAAAAGTTGGAGAACTTTCGAGCCGTTCACGCAATCAGAGCCTTCGACGATCCCTTCGATCAAAGTCCCAAAATTCATCCACTGGAAAGTCCGATAAACCGTTTTGCTGGTATCACTTTACATTTGGTGATCGGTCGGAAAACCACTAGGCATTTCATCTAAGGTGACGGATGGGGCTGGCCGAGATATATGTCGCCTATTTTTTCGTGATGCAACGCTTATGTCAGAGTTTCTTATGGATACTGGTGCTGATGTCTCGATGAATCCTGCTACTGCTTCTGAAAGGCTTCAAAATAAAGCACCATTCCACAATTCGCTGCGAATCAGTCTCTTCACCCAGAGAAATCTTCATGTATTTTAATTAACACTATTCATGTTATATTTACATGAAAAACATTTGTACGCAAAACAAAAACAATTCCAAAAAACTACAACTACATTGACAAAAATCGAAGCAAAACGCACACATTCACAGAAATGAGAAAAAATTTCCGAAGCAAAACGCACACATTTACACAAATGAGAAATTTTTTTTTCGAAAATAAAAATATATTCGACTATTCTGTCAAATGGAAAATTTGAAAATAAACAGAAGAAATTTTTGAATTTCAAAACAAATTTGTTTTTGTCGACCTGAACGAAAGAAGCTCAGTGGCACAGCGTGTAGATGCGGAACTTATAAACATTAGGTCCAGTGTTCGAATCTCGTCTGAGTTGAAAAAAGTTTTTTTAAATAGAAATTTTTAGATTTCAAATTCAGATTGGTCTTTGGACGACATGAATTTATGAAGCGCAGTAGCACAGAGGGTAAAGTGATAAACTCAAGATCCGAAGGTCCAGCGTTCAAATCCAGTTCAGTGTGAAAAGGTATCTATTCGAAATGGTAATGTTAATTTGAAAATAAGTTAAAGAATGGTAAATAAGGAGGAACTGTGGTTTACAATTTTATAAAAAAAAATTTAATAAAAAAAACTTTTTCCGGAACGGGGACTCGATTCCCGTACTTCCGTTTATGAGGCCGACTGCCTAACCCCTGAGCTAACGGCAATGATTTGAATGAACGCATATTTACCAGTTTTCCCAGTTTAATCACAAACCTCTTCACACGTACGCGTACACATATAGGAGAGTGTAATTTTTAACAATAGCATCTTGTTAAAACAACCTGAAAAATCGGTTTGAAAAATATTAACCACAAAATTGGTTAAAAATTGGTTAATTTAACACGATTTTTTCTCTGGGTGTATAGATCGATATCTGAAAATTCTGAATTTTACCATTTGTTACGAATTTGAGGATTTTGGTTAAGCCGTATAGCCAAGACACACCAATCAAGCACTTGGTGACTCATCATATCGATACCTAAAAGCACAACCATCCTATGTCCATTTTTCCAAAACTTTAGAAAACGAAAAACAAGTTTTGAAATTAATTTATCGTTATTATTGCAGTTCTGTTTTCTGGCTCCATTACCGTCCTTTTGTAGCTTCATCCATCTTTGCAGTGTTGAAAAAAAGTTTGAGTGAAAACTCGCTATGGTACTACAAAAAAATGTTTTTTTAATGTACAGTCATTCCCACCAATACAGTTGGTTTGGCACCTTAAAATAATGACTTTCTACTTTTACAAAATGTAGAAGTAGAGACTATTAAATTGACTACTTTTGGCCACTACGACCATCAGCTTATCTATTTTTGATCAAATTTTCAAGAGTTTGGTATTGTTTGAAAGGTATAGGGTGAAAATAAGTGAAACGGACAACTTTTATATTTTTCGCCTCGGATTTTTAAGGGAATGATGTTTCCGATAAATTGGTACGGCTGTTTTAAAAATGTTGTGTGGTCCAGATTTGAGCAATTTTTTAAAACAATGGGAAATTTGACCACGTTTTAGGTCTCGTTTGAAGACAAAATTTACCTAGTAAATGCGCCTGTTCTATCCCAAAAAATTAGTAACCTCTTAAATTAAAAAAGTTATGCCAAATTATGTGGTCACCAGGGCCGCCGGCAGGGGGGGTTTAGGGTGTCAAACACCCCCCCCCCCCTTTGATTGGAAAAACACTTTTTTTATCAAGAAATATATCATATTTCAAAAATATTATTTGTTTTAAAATATAAATTCATTGTAAAAACCGTATTTTTTAATACCCCCACAAAGGAAAGTAGAATTGGAAAAGCATATTTATGAAGGTTTGCTTTTAAATAAACCATGATGTAATAATACTAGGTTGTATCAGTAGGGAGAGCCGTTGAAATTTGAATATGTACTGACACTACCTGGTATTATTTCATCATGTAACTAAACAAATATATTTCCGTATTGAGTAGTTACATTTAATACTTTTGTAAGGTGTAATTAAAACAAGAGCTACTCGACTTAAGATGTTGTGCCAAACTAGGTGGGTTGAAAAACACTAAGCTATAGCGGCTTTTGTAGAGCTGCAGCCGTACGTTAAAAGCGCCTTAGATGAAATAAAAACTTGGTTAGATTCAAAAACCTCCAGTACGAATCAATATTTAGTTGGAAATATAGAACTGTGGCGAAGTTTTGTGGAGCAAAATGAACTAAAAAAGACAAACGCTCTGGAATATCTTCAAGTATGAATTTTTCTTTTAAACATTGTACAACACGCACACATAGTAGAAACATTTCATATATTTAAAAATGTGTTTGTTTATTTGTAAAATCTGTTAAAGGTGTGAAATCGTGTTAGTTTTGAGCCGGTTTATAAAATATTAAAAAATATTAAAAAAACTAGCTGTCATCCAAGTGAGCGATCATTCAGCACTCTTCGTCGCCTCAAAACTTACTTGCGCAACTCAATGGGAGAACATCGAGTAAATGGTTTAGCATCATTGAATATCCATCTGGAAATTTCAATTACACCAGACGATATAATTAGGGAATTTGCAAAAAAACCAAGACGTTTGATTTTTGTTTTATACCCTGCACACTAGTGTCCAAGGGTATATTGTTTTTGTCACACTGTTTGTAACGCCCATAAGGAGGTGTGTCCGGTATGGAAAAGTATATATATTCTTGATCAGCATCACCTCCTGAGTCCATTAGTCCATGTCCGTCTGTCCGTCTGTCTGTCATTTCGCACGATAACTGTCGTAGCTTTTGAGCTATCGACCCCAAATTTTGGGATTCCTCTTGTTTTGGCGAATGATTGGACGGTATTGGGCAACATCGGATAAGAGCCACGCCTACCTCCCATACAAAATGGCCGCCAATTTTATATTATTTTAGTTTATCTTGAGAAACACTTAACCGATCGCCTCCAAATTTTTGGATTCCTCTTATTTTGGCGAATGATTGGACGGTATTGAAAATGGACAACATCGGATAAGATCCACGCCTACCTCCCATACAAAATGACCGCCAATTTTATATTATTTCTGTTTATCTTGTGATATACTTAACCGATCGCCTCCAAATTTTGGGATTCCTCTTGTTTTGGCGAATGATTGGACGGTATTGAAAATGGGCAACATCGGATAAGAGTCACGCCTACCTCCCATACAAAATGGCGCCAATTTTATATTATTTTCGTTTATCTTGAGAAATACTTAACCGATTTGGATGCGGTTTTCTGCATTGCGTTGGAAATGAGGTCGGGAATGAAACCGGAACGAATTGAAATTGGACCGGAACAAAATGGAATTGGAACAAAAATTATGAATAAAATATCGAAAAACTTTCAATAAAATACCGATTTTCGATAAAATTACTAACATATGGTCTCAGAATGTATCGTACTCGCATGTGCAGGGTATTATAGCTTCGGTCAGACCGAAGATAATTCTCTTACTAGTTTATATTGTTTTACATTACACGGTCGAAAATTCAGGTTAAATTTTTCAAATTATCGATAAAAAAATCGATAAAATATCGAAAAATTATGAATAAAATATCGAAAAACTATCAAAAAAATACCGATTTTCGATAAAATTACTAACATATGGTCTCAGAATGTATTGTACTCGCATGTGCAGGTTATTATAGCTTCGGTCAAACCGAAGATAATTCTCTTACTAGTTTATATTGTTTTACATTACACGGTCGAAAATTCAGGTTTAATTTTTCAACCTTTTAAGTTAACATATTTATCCTAACCAAAACAGGTTGAGAATCTCAACTTTAAAAGTTGAAAATAAGTATATAAGAGTTTTTCAACCAAAAAAGTTAAAATTTTAAACTTTAAAGTTGAAAATATTGCGGAAATTATGAGTACATAAACCAAAATGTTTGAACATTTCCACCTTCTTGGTGAAAATTTAAACCAAAGTTAAAAATTTAAACCTTCGTGGTTTAAAATTTTAACCAAAGTTAAAAATTTCAACCAAAAGTTAAAAATTTCAACCTTATTGGTCCTTCACACCTTCACATTGGTCCATCATCGAACCGGATACCTCTACAAGGAAAATATCCAAGAAGAAGAATTTCAAATTTGACTACAAAATCCAAGTTCTCACCAAATTCTACAAAAATATTTAAGTTCCAAGGCTCTCATCAGATTCTACAAAAAGATCCAAGTTCCTCTCATAAAAATTTTGACATCATCAATCATCATACTAACAGGTGCGTGGGCATTTTACTCAGTTCTGGTTATCATTTCAAAGTGCGAACACGCGTGTGCGTAGTGTGTTGTTTAGTCATTTAAAAGTTTAAAAAAAGTAATAGGAAAAAAGGAAAAGGTGATTTAGCCTAAAAGTTAAAGAAAATAGTTAAAATTTCTATATAGAGTGAAATTTTGCTCAAAAAGGTATAAAAAATTTATTAACAATTTCCTGAATTCTGAAATTGTTCAAAAAAAAAATAATCATTCTAAATTTCAAAAAATCATTTCCAATTACATGAAGAAAGAAAAAGAGAAAAAAAAGCCATTTCAATTTTAATATAATAAAAAGTAAAAAAAGTCAAATAAAAGTTCATAAAGAATATAAGTGAAACAAAAACAGCAAATTACAACAATTAGACTAACAGCAAATTACAACAAAAATAGCAGCCAAATCAAGGTTAGTCGTAGCAGAATACATAAGGGTACAGTTTTCCAATTCAGAAAACTGCATATTCTTTTTTGTCTTATGCCCTTACTTCCAAAAATTTATCTACCGCTAACCTTTTATATACATATGTACATACATATTTCCAAATTAGTACCGAAACGGTAAGGGTCATAAGCTTCTCAGTAGCGATCTTTTTTCCGCTTTGAGTTCAATTTCACTCTTCGCAATTCAATTGAGTTCTTTGGCTTTTAATGTAAGGAGTAGGGATGTCAATTTTCGAGACCTTTGCCAATCCCGGGATTTTCGGGATTGAAAAATGCAATCCCGGGATCCCGGGATTAGTCCCGGGATTTCGATTTTTTTCAATTCAACCAAAATTCAGTAAAAAAATGTTATATTTAATCGAATTGAATTGCTTTTAATATACCCATACTATAATATTTTGGAAATCGCGCAAATAATCTAACAGTAACAAGTTTTTTTTTTGGATTTTTTTAAGTTGAATTTATTACACCTATGATTTGGAATATTAGAAAAAAGTTTGAATAACTTAAAAATATGTAGAATAAAACACTAATTGGAATAGATTTGGTCTTTGGAATCTTGGGTTTCCGGTCATAATTAGATCATTTTAAAAATGTGTCGTTTGATCCACATTTCTCGAACAACTCTTGACCTGAACATTTTGTCGAACATTTTAATATACGAAATTGGAATTTGTATTTCATGTCCCGAACGATGTTCGACGTATTTTTTGATCCGATTTCCATTTAAACAAAATGGATTTGAGTGCTTTATAGTCTACTAATTTGCAAACAGTTTGGAACTATTTTTTGCTTAAATTTGTTGACGTAATGAAAATATGCCTAAATTGCCTTCACGCATTGGTACAAGTTTCTACAATGCGTATTGCATATTTTTATATGTATAACTCATATAGTTTATGTACGAGTATATCAATAAACTTTTCGCCAATTTTACTTAATTTTTTTCTTTAAAACAAAATAAATAATTTTTCCAAACCAATAAAATCAAATGAAACACATTAAATTTCCAAAAATATCCGACTTTTCGAAGTTTTTTCCTGAATGCTATCAACATTTTTTGGATGAAAAACTATGGTCCTTGCTAAAACTAAACCATTCAGAAAGAAATTATTCATGATAGAAAAAGCTCCTGAATTTATAAATTTTTTCTAAACAAATATAAAAGGCATTTTTTTGAAAAAATTGCTCATAAAACTTGTCCCGAAAATCCCGGGATTAGTCAGTGCGAATTCCGGGATTTTCGGGACTAACAAAGAAGCGGGATCCCGGGATCCCGGGACCCCGCTTGACATGCCTAGTAAGGAGTAGGTCTCCACTTTATTTAACTCAATAATTGACAGTTATTTAATTTTATTGTTTTGTTTACATTTGTGGATTCTTATTTGTTCTTAAGGGCAGAGCCATTGAAACAGATACGCTTTTGCGAATTTCAAATTAACATCGTTGTATGAAAGCTGTGATCAATCTCTCCTAATTTGATACATTGCTACAATAATTTAGTTCTATTTTATTAATTGGTTTTTCTATATATTATTATTCTACAACTAAAAATAAATAAAAAAAATAAACAAATAAATAAAATAAAATTTCCAAAAAAAAATTTATTAACAATTTAGTGAATTCTGAAATTGTTCAATGGTGTTTCTACGGTTCCTGAATTTAATTTCTTATATAACAAAAATCGAGTAAATTTTGAAAATCGATTGCTAAAAAATGAAATTTAATAATATTTTACACTGCTATTGTGTTTCAAGTTCATAAAGAAAAAATTAAATACAGTCGAATCGAGAAAAATTCCATGGTAATAATACTATTTCCAAATTAAAATAACTTCTCAAATCGGCTTTGTTTTTTCGAAATCAAAGAAATTCTCAAATCGGCTTTGGTTTATCGAAATCAAAGAAATTCTGTAAAACAAAAAGTTACAACTTCGTTGTGCATTCCTACCGATATTCAACATTAGATCGGTTTCCTACTGTTCTTGTGTGTGTGTTTTTTTTAATTTCTTTAAATACCGTGGTTAATACCATCGTGCAATTGGGTGAGTTCTGGGTACTTTTATTCAAAATTTCGCGGTTTTCCTAAATCCATTTTGTTTATTACGATGACTTCTCTCGACAACTTTATTCGGTTGACCGACAACCTAGTGGAGTTTGTATCCGAGTTCAGCGAAATCGGTGAAACTGGATACACACAATTTTCACTAGAAGTGCATAGAGAGGAGATCAAGTCCGTCTGGGCCAGCGTAAAACCTTCATATGAAGCGTGTCTTAGTGAGCTAGAAGCTGCTAAAAAGAACACTGGAGATGATGACGCTGCTGGCGCTTCCGGTGGAACTCCAGCTGGGCCGGAAATCGATGTAGAGACTCTTAAAAATCGCAATTCCTATCAGACATATGTGCGCTGTGTCGCAAAAATCGGTGAATTCATTCACAATGCATCGTTAGCTAGTACACCAGTCTTATCCCAACCGAGGGTTAATGCAGGATCCACTCCTAATTTTCATCTTCCACCTTGCGATACCAAGGTTTTCAATGGTGATTACTTGTCCTGGCCATCCTTTCGGGATATGTTTACGGCCATTTATATAAATAATTCTAGGTTGAGTCCGGTTGAAAAATTATTTCACTTAAATCAAAAAACGCGAGGGGAAGCTAATGAGATTGTCGCACGATCTCCATTGACAAATGAAGGTTTTCCAATAGCTTGCAAAAACCTCAAGGATCGTTTTGAAAATAAACGAATCCTGGCTAATAGCCAATTACGAATTCTTTTCAACCTTCCACACGTCGCTACAGGGACTTTAATTAGAAATCTTCAAAGAGATATAAACAGTTGTATATCCTCTCTGAAAATGTACAACATAAGCATGGACAGCTGGGATCCAATATTTGTATTTTTATGTTCCTCTCGGCTTCCTGATGCAACATTAGCATCAGGAAGCCGAGAGCTAGACTCTTTTTTGACAAGTCGCTATCAAACTCTTGATACCGTTTCCAAAATGCAACACTCTTCCAATCGAAAAATCCACTACTCAGAATTCTCTTTCTACTGCAGCCAATCGAAGCACTTCAAGCAAGGTGAAGACACACCATGCCAATGTTTCTACTCCACAATGTAAACTGTGTCCGAACGAAGTTCACATAATTCGTCAATGTCCTCGTTTTCTTAAAATGAACTGTGCAGATAGAATGTCCTGCATTAAAAAATACGGTCTTTGCATCAATTGTTTTGGGAAAACCCATACCGTAAAATAATGCAAAAGCACTCATAATTGTTTTACTTGTAATAAGCGACACAACACTTTGTTGCACCGTCCCAATACACTCTTCAACACCATACCCATGGCATCTACTTCTAGTTCTACTTCTACAAATTCAAATTCCGATTCGGGCATGCAGCAATCTCATGCAATTCAAATACAGTCCACTGAAGAAGCCATAATGTTCAAAATTGTTTTGCTTCCAATTTCAAGGGTGTGCTTTTGGGTACAGCATTGGTGCGCATATGCCACTTGGGTATTTCGTATACAGCACGAGCATTAATTGTTTCAGGGTCTGAGGGAACCTTCATTTCTGAAAGATTATTTAAGATTTTTAAACCTCCGTCCCGTTCAATACAAGCCCAAATCACGGGCTTGAACAATGCTATTTCAGCTAAAGCACAAAAAGTGTGCTCATTCAAAATAAGTTCTCCTATTGATTCGGACATTCAAATTGAAGCAACAGCTCTTGTCTTACCACATCTCACAGGTAATCTTCCAACATGCACTGTCGATTCAAGCGTTATTTCAAAGATTCCAAATCTTAGATTAGCAGACCCCAATTTCTATAAAAGTTCTCATATCGATCTTTTGATCGGTGGCGATCTCTTCCCTTCTATTTTGCTTGCCGGCATAAAACGCAATATTGTTGGTTCATTGCTTGCACAAGAAACCATCTTTGGATGGATCTTGACTGGTCCAGTGGAGGGCAAGGCAGTACACACAACATGTGTGTCATATTTCAACGAAGTTTCTCTTGACAAACAAATTTCTCGTTTTTGGGAGGATCTTCCTCAAAAACAATTCTTTTCTCAATCCGATCGTTTTTGCGAAGAAAATTATGTTAACACTACTAAAAGAGATGAAAACGGTAGATATATAGTTTCCCTTCCCTTCAAAGAAGATTGCTCGAAAAGTGTAAAACTTGGCCATTCTCGCTCTATTGCTAGTGCACAATTTATTCGAAATGAATTGCGATAAGGTTGTTCAAGAATGCTAGAGAGCACAACTACCAAGGTTCGGGTGGTATTAAACGCATCCTGTCAAGCCTAAACGACATTTTACACACTGGGCCTGTGTTGCAGTCTGATTTGACACTTCTCCTATTAAAATGGCGTTTCTTTCGTTTCGTTTTCAACGGCGACATTCAACAAATGTACCGCCAAATTCTAGTGGATCCGAATCATACTCAAGTTCAGCGAATTCTATTCCGTGAATCTCCGCAAGATACAATTTGTGATTATCGATTAAAAACTGTTACGTTTGGGGTTAATTGTGCTCCATTCCTAGCTATCCGTTCGCTGCATCAATTGGCAAAAGATAGTGAAAATTCATTACCATTAGCTAGTGACATCTTACGTAATTATATGTACGTTGACGATGCTCTTGTCGGAGGCCATGAAATTTCTTCTACGATTCAGAAACGAGATGAACTCATTGATGCACTTAGTTCAGCAGGATTTTCTATGCGAAAGTGCACAAGCAATTCACCAGATATCCTCGAAAATCTACCGCGAGAACACCTGCTTAACGTAGATTTTCTTCAATTCGACGATAGTAGCCACGCTAAAACTCTGGGCGTATGATGGAATGCTCATTCCGATAAATTCTACTTTTCTACTAAAAACTTGCCAAATAAACCCACATTTTCCAAACGTGAAGTGCTGTCACAAATTGCAAAATTGTTTGATAATGCAGGCTGGTTGGGTCCTTGCATTATTCTTGCCAAAATGCATTTACTATCAGCTAAAACAAAAGTTGCCCCAGTTAAGACAATTTCGATTCCTAGGCTCGAACTATGCAGTGCTGTTCTCTTGGCTGAAATGGTTGATACTCTGTTACCACAATTGAATGTCAAGAAGCACAGCGTATTTCTTTGGACGGATTCTGAAATAGTCCTGGCCTGGCTTCGAAAACCACCCTGTCAATGGACAACTTTCGTGGCCAATAGAGTATAAAAAATTATACAACTGGTCGGCCCAGATAACTGGTTTCATGTAGGTACTACTACAAATCCTGCTGACTTAGCTAGCCGTGGTCTGCTCCCACAAGAACTTATCGATAATGATTTGTGGTGGCATGGTCCAGACTGGTTGAGACGTTCACCACATCATTGGCCAAACTCGTCACCAACGTTGGATCATGAGACGCAGCTGGATATGAAACCAGTCAAATCCAATTTTACTTTTTTTCAAAATTTCGAAGATATACTTGAACGATTTTCAACTTTTCCAAAGGCGATTCGAGTACTTTCTTATATTTTTCGATTCCTCAATCGAACACATCCAATTCATCGCACCACATTTTCTCATAATTCCACGCTCATTACTACGTCCGAAGTTCAGCACGTTCGAACCCGTCTTATAATTCTGTGACAGAAGGTTGGATATCCTACAGAATACAGATCGCTTACACACAAAGAAAGCATAACGCCTGGGAGCAGCCTGCTCATATTAACCCTTTTTTAGATAACGCTGGAGTTATTAGAGTGTGTGGTAGATTAGTATCTTCTCCTGTCATGGCATATGATGAACGTCATCCCGTCATTCTCCCTTACAATTGTCAATTGTCTCGTCTTCTAGTTAGATTTACTCACGATGTTTCACAACATGGGGGTAACCAATTGGTTCTGGGTTTAATTCGACTCCAATATTGGATTCCGAAGGTAAAGAACCTCATCAAAACAACAATCTTCAGTTGCAAAACATGCATAGTCCACAAGCACAAATTGCGAACTCAGCTCATGGGAGCTTTGCCTCCTGAGCGAACAGTTCTGTCTCGCCCCTTTGCACACAGTGGTCTCGACTTTGCCGGACCATTTGAAATTAAAAATTATAGCTTGTTTAATTACAAAGGCATACGTTTGTGTCTTTATCTGCTTTTCAACAAAGGCTATCCATTTGGAAGCCACTAGTGCACTTTCAACACCAGCATTTTTAGCCGCATTTCATCGATTTGTTGCGAGACGCGGCTGTCTATTGCACTTATATTCTGATAATGGAAAAAACTTCGTAGGTGCATCAAAAGAAATAAATCGCGAATTTGTCCAAGCTTCACGTTCAGCCCTATCATCTGCTTACAGTCTTCAAAACCTTTCGTGGCATTTCATTCCGCCTGGTGCTCCTCATATGGGGGGGACTATGGGAAGCTGGCGTGAAAAGCTTTAAAAATCACTTTAAGAAAGTTTCTGAGTCCTTTCGTTACACATTCGACGAGTTTTCTACACTACTATCAAAAATCGAAGCCTGTTTAAACTCACGTCCCATTTCACCTATGTCAGAAGATCCTGCCGATACTTCTGCACTAACCCCTGGTCATTTTCTGATTGGTGGCCCACTACTGGCACCGATCGAACCAAAAATTAATGAAGAATCCATTTCTATAATCAATGGTTGTCTAACATGAAGACAATCTACCTCCCAACGAATGGCGCATAGGTAGAGTCACTAAGGTCCATACAGGGAAAGACAATCTGGTTCGAGTGGCTGAAGTTCTAACCGAACAAGGCTTTATTACGCGCCCTATTGTCAAACGTGTCGTTCTTCCATCTCAGTAACTCTCCTTTCTTCGTCAATATTCCATCATTATCAACTATTTTAATTTCCAGCTTAGATATGACCAGAGAAGTCAAATCAACTAAAACCTCAAACAGCAAGAGGACTATCCATAGAACTCATCGTAGAGACGATAGCCAACGAGATAACGGTTACAAATCCAAAGCTTTTCCATGCCGTATTTATAAGAAAAGTCATGCGTTGAAATACTGCATACAATTTCTTGTAAGGAATACCGAAGAAAGGATGCGTGAGGTTCTACTCCATAAATACTGCTCGAATTGCTTGGCTCATTTGCATCAGCAAACATGGTTGCCACTACTGTCAACAGGACCATCACACTCTGCTTCATCTTCACGACCGTCTTCGCAACCGCCAATCCAATGGCAAATCGTCAGATCCTTCAGCAGCATCGGTTTCGATTTCTTCGATTCTGTCGCAGCATATCGTCACGCTATTCCCTACAGCGGTGGTAAAAATTGAGGCAAATGGAATTATGCACAACGCCAGATCAGTCCTTGATCCCTGCATATCCGGCAGCCGTATTTCATCGAAATTGGTGAAAACACTAAATCTGCCTACTACTAATGACACCATTTGCTGCGTTACCATACGCTCGTGTTCCGATCGTAACATTAAAATTTTCAAATTTGGTTTTAGCTGATCCAAACTTTTTCCAGTCGGCTCCGATTACTCTGGTTTTGGGTGCAGATTTATATTCAAAAATCATCCAATGGGGGGTAATGCCTAGCAGCGGCGGCGTTCCAGTCGCACAAAATACTATTTTTGGGTGGATATTGTCAGGTTCTTGCGCAATTTAGAAATATACACTTAATGTAATAACACACATGCACTAAATGAATTGAGAGCTGAATTAATATGCTTACGCACTTTATATATATAAGATTTAATATCAATATCTATTTTTATATTATCCTCTTTTATATTTTAAGTTGAATTGAATTATATAAATTTATTGCAATACTGCAAGGCGGCCGGCGATGTTTACATGAGAAACACATAATTTAAAATCATTTGGATTGTATTGCACGTCACATGTAGATGGCGCTTTTCGCTGTCCCAAAATAATTCACATTATAAACTTCCGAATTATTCCTTTATATTCGTAAGTTAAAAAGCTTATTTCCTGTCTAAAACTTAAGTATATGCCTGCTTCTTTGTACAACTCTTGAACTGGTAAGATCCTAATAAAGAACTCTGAGATCCAACTCTAGATTCTCTACTAATACAAATTTCATTCGGATACCTCTACAAGGAAAATATCCAAGAAGAAGAATTTCAAATTTGACTACAAAATCCAAGTTCCAAACCGGAACGAATTGAAATTGGACCGGAACAAAATTGAATTGGAACAAAATTTTTAAATGGATCAGGAAACTAAAATTATAGATAAATATTGGAAAATTATCGATAAATATTGGAAAATGATCGAAAAATATTGGAAAATTACCGATAAAATATCGAAAAATTATCGATAAATTATCGAAAAGTTATCGAAAAAAATAGAAAAATTATCGATAAAAAATCGATAAAAAAATCGATAAAAAATCGATACAAAATCGATAAAATAAATCGAAAAAATATCGATAAAAAATCGATAGTAAATTATCGAAAAATTATGAATAAAATATCGAAAAACTATCAATAAAATACCGATTTTCGATAAAATTACTAACATATGGTCTCAGAATGTATCGTACTCGCATGTGCAGGTTATTATAGCTTCGGTCAGACCGAAGATAATTCTCTTACTAGCTTATATTGTTTTACATTACACGGTCGAAAATTCAGGTTTAATTTTTCAACCTTTTAAGTTAACATATTTATCCTAACCCAAACAGGTTGAGAATCTCAACTTTAAAAGTTGAAAATAAGTATATAAGAGTTTTTCAACCAAAAAAGTTAAAATTTTAAACTTTAAAGTTGAAAATATTGCGGAAATTATGAGTACATAAACCAAAATGTTTGAACATTTCCACCTTCTTGGTGAAAATTTTAACCAAAGTTAAAAATTTAAACCTTCGTGGTTTAAAATTTTAACCAAAGTTAAAAATTTCAACCAAAAGTTAAAAATTTCAACCTTATTGGTCCTTCACACCTTCACATTGGTCCATCATCGAACCGGATACCTCTACAAGGAAAATATCCAAGAAGAAGAATTTCAAATTTGACTACAAAATCCAAGTTCTCACCAAATTCTACAAAAATATTTAAGTTCTAAGGCTCTCATCAGATTCTACAAAAAGATCCAAGTTCCTCTCATAAAAATTTTGACATCATCAATCATCATACTAACAGGTGCGTGGGCATTTTACTCAGTTCTGGTTATCATTTCAAAGTGCGAACACGCGTGTGCGTAGTGTGTTGTTTAGTCATTTAAAAGTTTAAAAAAAGTAATAGGAAAAAAGGAAAAGGTGATTTAGCCTAAAAGTTAAAGAAAATAGTTAAAATTTCTATATAGAGTGAAATTTTGCTCAAAAAGGTATAAAAAATTTATTAACAATTTCCTGAATTCTGAAATTGTTCAAAAAAAAAATAATCATTCTAAATTTCAAAAAATCATTTCCAATTACATGAAGAAAGAAAAAGAGAAAAAAAAGCCATTTCAATTTTAATATAATAAAAAGTAAAAAAAGTCAAATAAAAGTTCATAAAGAATATAAGTGAAACAAAAACAGCAAATTACAACAATTAGACTAACAGCAAATTACAACAAAAATAGCAGCCAAATCAAGGTTAGTCGTAGCAGAATACATAAGGGTACAGTTTTCCAATTCAGAAAACTGCATATTCTTTTTTGTCTTATGCCCTTACTTCCAAAAATTTATCTACCGCTAACCTTTTATATACATATGTACATACATATTTCCAAATTAGTACCGAAACGGTAAGGGTCATAAGCTTCTCAGTAGCGATCTTTTTTCCGCTTTGAGTTCAATTTCACTCTTCGCAATTCAATTGAGTTCTTTGGCTTTTAATGTAAGGAGTAGGGATGTCAATTTTCGAGACCTTTGCAAACCCGGGATTTTCGGGATTGAAACATGCAATCCCGGGATCCCGGGATTAGTCCCGGGATTTGGATTTTTTCAATTCAACCAAAATTCAGTAAAAAAATGTTATATTAAATCGAATTGAATTGCTTTAAATATACCCATACTATAATATTTTGGAAATCGCGCAAATAATCTAACAGTAACAAGTTTTTTTTTTGGATTTTTTTAAGTTGAATTTATTACACCTATGATTTGGAATATTAGAAAAAAGTTTGAATAACTTTAAAATATGTAGAATAAAATACTAATTGGAATAGATTTGGTCTTTGGAATCTTGGGTTTCCGGTCAGAATTAGATCATTTTAAAAATGTGTCGTTTGATCCACATTTCTCGAACAACTCTTGACCTTAACATTTTGTCGAACATTTTAATATACGAAATTGGAATTTGTATTTCATGTCCCGAACGATGTTCGACGTATTTTTTGATCCGATTTCCATTTAAACAAAATGGATTTGAGTGCTTTATAGTCTACTAATTTGCAAACAGTTTGGAACTATTTTTTGCTTAAATTTGTTGACGTAATGAAAATATGCCTAAATTGCCTTCACGCATTGGTACAAGTTTCTACAATGCGTATTGCATATTTTTATATGTATAACTCATATAGTTTATGTACGAGTATATCAATAAACTTTTCGCCAATTTTACTTAATTTTTTTCTTTAAAACAAAATAAATAATTTTTCCAAACCAATAAAATCAAATGAAACACATTAAATTTCCAAAAATATCCGACTTTTCGAAGTTTTTTCCTGAATGCTATCAACATTTTTTGGATGAAAAACTATGGTCCTTGCTAAAACTAAACCATTCAGAAAGAAATTATTCATGATAGAAAAAGCTCCTGAATTTATAAATTTTTTCTAAACAAATATAAAAGGCATTTTTTTGAAAAAATTGCTCATAAAACTTGTCCCGAAAATCCCGGGATTAGTCAGTGCGAATTCCGGGATTTTCGGGACTAACAAAGAAGCGGGATCCCGGGATCCCGGGACCCCGCTTGACATGCCTAGTAAGGAGTAGGTCTCCACTTTATTTAACTCAATAATTGACAGTTATTTAATTTTATTGTTTTGTTTACATTTGTGGATTCTTATTTGTTCTTAAGGGCAGAGCCATTGAAACAGATACGCTTTTGCGAATTTCAAATTAACATCGTTGTATGAAAGCTGTGATCAATCTCTCCTAATTTGATACATTGCTACAATAATTTATTTCTATTTTATTAATTGGTTTTTCTATATATTATTATTCTACAACTAAAAATAAATAAAAAAAAATACACAAATAAATAAAATAAAATTTCCAAAAAAAATTTATTAACAATTTAGTGAATTCTGAAATTGAAATTTCTACGGTTCCTGAATTTAATTTCTTATATAACAAAAATCGAGTAAATTTTGAAAATCGATTTCTAAAAAATGAAATCGGTTAAAGGTTTAATAATTTTTTACACTGCTATTGTGTTTCTTTGTACAACTCTTGAACTGGTAAGATCCTAATAAAGAACTCTGAGATCCAACTCTAGATTCTCTACTAATACAAATTTCATTTGTATTTTATTTCTATTTCATTTCCAATCTCAAACTTATTCCTGAGTTTTGAGATAACTAGGCTTCTTCTTGAAGTGGACTTATTTCGAACCATTCCATTTAGGCGTTCATAGCAACATTTCTATCCAAAGTCCACATAGGGTCCTTCACAGTTATAATTATATTATATTTGCGGAAGGAAGAGATCATATAAATTTTTGTACTTACTTATGTTTGGTGTTGTCGAGATTTGAACCCTGGACATTTCCGTTCATAGACGCGCGCGTTGCGAAGGCCTCTTAGCACGCTCAGCTACTTCTGGAAGTCTCTTGCAATGTTCTAAATGCATATATTATATGATTGTACTTTTTGTACGTATTTATATACATTTTTCATACAATATTTTTGCAAATGAATTGAAGCATTTACATAAGTTTCTTGAAAACCCCAAACTAATTACTTAATATCAAAAAAATTAAGCTAAAAGTGTTAACCTTCGTTAATTCAGTAAAAAATTTAAAAAAGGTAAAGAAAAATATTTTTTTAATACATAATCAAATTTTATTAAAAACTAAAACATTCGTAACTTTCCATTTTTTATAGGAATTGCCCAAAAAAAAGTGTATGAAAAAGCTTGCCGGAGATTTGAGGATATATTTATCTATATATATATTTATATTTGACACATATAGTGCAAAACCATTTAGAAAAAAAAAAATAGGAAACGGAAATCTAATTTGTGCCGTGGGGGATTCGAACTCGGGTTCCCAAAAACACTAAAAAGTTCTCAACTTTTTAGGTTGAAATTTTCAACCTCAGGATTTAAAATTTAAACTTTTAGGTTGAGAATTTAAACCTTTAAGTTTAAATTTTTGACGGAAATAAATTCTCAACTTTTTGGGTTGAGTTTTAAAACCACAGGGTTTAAAATTTTAACTTTTTGGTTGAGAATTTCAACCTTAAGGATGAAATTTTTGACGAAAATAAATTCTCAACTTTTTGGGTTGAGTTTTTCAACCTCAGGATTTAAAATTTAAACTTTTAGGTTGAGAATTTCAACCTTTAAGTTGAAATTTTGATTATATACCTTTTTCAACCTTTAAAGTTTAAAATCTCAACTCAAAATAGTTGAAAATTTGAATTTAAACCTGAAAAAGTTGAAGAAGGTTGAAAAATTAAACCTAAATTTTCGACCGTGTAGTTTGTTTTGCTTTTGTTAATTTTTTTCTAAATTTCTTCTGCGAAGAATATTTTTTGTTTGTAATGTATGCAAATCTACCAAATTAAAATGCTTTTAAAGCTGTGCCTGTTTCTATGAATTTTTTTATCGGCACATATATATTTATGTATATTACTTAACTTGTAAAATAATAAAATAAAAAAATAAATGTGTAAAACGTAAATAAATTTTCCATATAAATTTTTTAAATTTTTTATTTATCAAAAGCCCCCCCTTGAAAAAATCCTGCCGGCGGCCCTCGTGGTCACATATAGCTATTGAAAACTTCAACGAACATTTTTTTAAATTTTGTTGTCATACTCTCCGTTACAGTGAAAAAGGAGACATAGTGCAAGTTATAATTCTTGTCAAATAAGAAAGAGTTGCATACCAGGAATATCAAATACACCTCCAAAATCTGGACTTTTGACCAAAAACAGATTCTCAGAGGTCCCACACTATTTTTCTCATAGCTTTGGTAATGTTTCGTCGAATTTTAATTTTAAACTTGCTATGGAAAGATAAAAGATAGTCCTTTTCAAAAGCCTATACACCGATTGGTAAGAATAAAAATTGTAATAACTAGTATCGAATCCATTTCAAAATACAATTTTTTTACATTTCTTAGCATTTGGCAACAAGTTATGTAATTTTTCATGTTTTACACATATTTTCTCTATCGAAAACTCAAAAGCCTAATTAAATATGCGTCCAATGGTGGTAGCAACTCAAAATCCGGTAATATTTGACCAAATTCAAATTATTGTTAAATAAGTGCCTTTAACTTCAATCGAACAAAAAACATTTTTTTTTCCAATTTAAATTTGAATAGTTAGCTCCAAGCAAAGCTGGGCATTAACTAGTTAATTAGTTAGTAGTTAATTAACGAAGTTAAATTTTTGGTTAACTTTTAACGTTTAAGTTAACTTCGAAAACCATTAACTTTTTCATTTAGTTAAATTAAATTTCTTCGATTAACTAGCATTAGTTAACTTTAAAACAAAAAATTTTTTTTTAATGGAATGTAAAAAAAAAAAATTAAGAATTTATACTATTTTTGAACTGATACTGACATTTAATTTAAAAATTATTTCACAAAACAATTAAATACACAAGCCGATATATTTCGAAGTGATCAATATTCTATTTTTATATATGATTGGACCATTCTAAACACAACGATGTTTTCAGTCATCCCGTGAGGTTTGCATCGTTAGGATGTTTACATCGAATTTTCCATTTCTCAAATTTCTCAAAATGGTGAAAAACTAAGTTTAGAATGGCCTGTGATATTTGTTCTTAACCAACCTTCATTGGTTTCATTCTTATTATTTAATATTCTAATAAAATTTGTATGACTTTATATGAATATAAATAAATTGTTTCATACACAAAATTTCGCTTTTGATAAAAATGTTGATAATTTATTTTAAAGCATATGGAAACCGGGAAAAAGGGCCTATGAGTGCAGGCATTCAATTGAATATAGTTAAAATGTTTTTTTATGTGTTTTTTTGTTTTCTATAGAAAATCTAACTATTTATTTAACTTTCAACGAAGTTAACTTTTCGACAAAACTTTTTAATTTAACGAAGTTAAATTTTTGATTAACTTTTACCGGGTTAACGAAGTTAAATTCTCGATTAACTATGCCCAGCTTTGAAATTTTGTACTAAATTTGATGGAATGCTCTTTTGTGTTTCCAAATTCTTTTATTCGGTAAAAATCTCATAGAATCTTCTCAATTTATAAGTGAATTTATTAAATAAAAAAGAGCTTGAATGAAATTTTCCTGGACAAATTTGATAATTCCGGGACCCGGGACGAAGTAACAAATACCGGGACAATCCCGGTCAGTCCCGGCCATGTGGTGACCTTATCATTGATTGTTTTTTGTACAAAGTGGCCAATAATAACTGTCGGTAAACGAAATATCAATAAAAACCAAAGTATTCAATGTATTGTAAAATTTTTGTTTGCGTTTGATTCATAGTATTAAACCAATATTAAAGTAATGAATTGGCTCAAATCGTTCCCCGTTTTCCTTGATTGCTAGTCACAAACGTTGATAAAAGGATTCACTGTGGCACGCACAATTTCTTGGCTCATTTCTTCCCATATCTATGTTAGATATGTAGTATGGCATACTACATTTTTTTTTAATAAAGTTTGGCTTGATTGGAGAGCATGATTGCATAAATGAAAACTTCGATAGTTGTTATTGGTCACCCTGTAATACAATTGAATATTTGATTTGGCGCCTTCGGTGAAGCGAAAGTAGTTGTTTATTGAGTTTGACAAGCGCACTCAAAGAATTTGTTCGTTCGTAAGAAACGAAACATTAGACAAACCTAGTTCGTTTGTTGATTGGTTTGCAACCAACGCTGTATAACCGAAAAAAAATTTGTTCAACTCAGACAGGATTTGTACGCTATAAAAATTATTTCGAATTTGATTTTCGCAATGTTTTTCGTTTATTAGAAATTATTTTTTAATTTGCAGCAATTTAAGTAAGTTTACAATTAAAGTAAAATGCAATACTTTTATATGAAACTTACTTATTGTTGCGAATTTATTTATTATTTGCGGTAAAACGACTTAATTTGTAGCAAATGTACTACATTTGTTTTTTCGTTAAAGTTTGTATTTGAGTAGTATATTTAAAGCAAACTTGCTCCGAGCATATTAATTCTTTGAGTGTACATATATCCTGGGATACCGGGATCGTAATTTTCAGAATGGAAAATCCCGGGATTGCCAAAGCCTTGGGTATTCACAGCCCTACAATCAAATAATTAATATATTTGGAGCACGTTTGCTTCAAATATACTACTTTTGAATACAAACTTAAACGAAAACAGAAACAAAAAACATTTGCTCCAAATGAACTCGTTTTGCCGCATATCCCTATATATATTATAAAACTGAGTGTGTGTCTGTCTGTCTGTCTGTCTGTCTGTTTGTCCCTCAATCACGACTAAACGGCTGTACCGATTCTCTTGAAACTTCCAGGATAAATTCTATAGGTATCGACATGTAACATAGGCTATATGCGGTTGGGATTGGACAAATGGGCGTGGCACCTCCCATACAACACAAAATATGTCTACAAGGTAATTTAGTAACTATTGAATTGAATTTGAATAGAAAATTGAATAATGAATACGAAATTTCGCACGAAGTTTCATTATAACTTTTCCAAGCTTTATGCCAAATATGAGCATAATTGGACAAGGGGCGTGGCACCGCCCACACAACACGTAACTTAAATAACAGCTAATAAAGCAACTATTGGATATATTTTAGTGAAATTTGGAATGGAGCTGTATAGTATGTTTTCCCAGCTATGTGTCGAATATGGGAATAATTGGACAAAGGGGCGTGGCACCTCCCACACAACACATAACTTAAATACCAGCTAATTAAGCAACTAATGGATATATTTTAGTGAAATTTGGAATGGAGTTGTACTGCTATGTGTCGAATATGGGAATAATTGGACAAGGGGCGTGGCACCGCCCATATAATTTTCTACCGCATATCACGGCTTTACTGATTTTATTAAAATTTTAAGGTAAAATTGTGTTAGTAATGGAATTTGCAATAGGACATAAGAGGTTGGATTTGGACAACGGGGCGTGGCACCTCCCATACAACAACAAAATATTATTAAAAAGTAACTTAGTAACTATCGAATATTAAGTGGTCCATGCCACCAACTGCGCCCTTGCACATTTTTTGGGTGAATCATACCGGGTGGGATTACAACTGCCACCAATTGCGTCGTTTGACTTTTTTTGGCTGAATCATACCGGGTGGGATTACAGCTGCCACCAAGTGCGTCCTTGGACATTTTTTGGGTGGCTCATGCCGGGTGGGATTACAACTGGAACCAAGTGCTTCCTTGGACATTTTTTGGGTGAATCATGCCGGGTGGGATTACAGCTGCCACCAAGTGTGTTCTTGGACTCTTTTTTTGTGAATCATACCGGGTGGGATAACAACTGCCACCAAGTGCGCCCTTGGACTTTTTTTGGGTGATTCTTACCGGGTGGGATTGCAACTGGCACCAAGTTTCACGGGGGGAATAAACCATCAACTACAGCGCCATTGAAATTGTCGCAAATTCCTATATATATTTATTTTAAAATTTTATACAACCCGTGCAACGCCGGGTATGTAACAGCTAGTAATAAATAAATTTGATACAATTTAAGTAAGTTTCCAATAAAATATCATTTTACTTTACATTGTTAAAATCTAATTCGATAAAAGCTTTGTTTTTATCGACCAGAACGAAAGTAGCTCAGTGGCACAGCGTGTATGTGCGGAACCTTACGTTCCGGTCTGAGTTGAAATTTTTGTTCGTTTATTAAACGCTGGTAGCACGAAGCCACAAACGAATGTATGTTTATCTAATTTTTCGTTTCTTATGAACGAACAAATTCTTTGAGTGTAGTAATGGAGAAGTTAACGGGAGAACGAACCATTTGTTCCTTGTATTTGTATGGTCCTAAAACGCATAAAAACAACTACTAAAGTAATAGACACCTTTAAAAAAAACGGAGGCTTTTAGACCCCATGGAGGTGTCTTGTCAAAAAATGCATAATATATTTTTCTCACTTGTACTATCTTTTTCTAAAACGCCATTTAATTTTTTTTTTCATGTTAATTTGACCTATTTCCCATACAAAATTCCAAATTTTATCGCATTCCCTGCGTAAGCTTTTTGCAATAAAGTAGCCCAAACCAAAAAAATTTAATTATTTGTTCACTATTTTTCATTTTATACGAGTGATGTTAAGGGTTATACCCCTAGTATACAAGTATACCTACATATGTATATTAAAAATTAAACGCTCTATCACAAAATCAAATGGTTTTATGTAGTGCACTTATGCACTCTATTATTATTCTTAATTATATTGAACTGATAACATTAAATTAACATTTGACACGTAAAATTAACTAATATTGCACATTAAATTAAAATCGTAGTAAATAAATTGATTACTAAACAAAAATAACACTCTGACGGCTCTTTGAGCGACGTTTCAGTTAATACCATATTTTATAATAAACCAATAAATAAACACATAGCGCTTTCACGAGGTCTTATGTAACAGAGTAAATCAGTGAAATGTAAAAACAAATATTTTCTAACAATAAAGTATGTACATTGAATGAAAAGATATTAGATTCTACACTTTACTTTACACAGGGCCTAGTGGAAACTTTTAAAATTTCACCTTAAGGTTAGGTTCCAGCTCTCAAGAAACTGCTCAGGCTAAATTTTGCTAAGTTTCTTGAGTAGTAGGGCATTTTTTTTTGATATTTCGACTGATCCTCATCCGTTTTGCTTGCTATAGATTCAAAATTTAAAATATATGATTTAACAAATTGATGAGAAAATTTGCTCACATTTTTCTCTTTCTTATTCCGTTGAAAAAATGTTCGGTTTGCGCGCCAAAATTGGCAACTGCCAATATCAATTTACCTCAAGCTTCGAAAAAGCCCGCAAGCACTTCGCTTGCCACTCATATGTGCTTTGCACAAACTTTTGCTTGGGACATTTTTATACCAGCAGTTTTGGAGATATCGACTTGAAACTTTGGGCACACGTTTTTCTCTTCAAAACTGAGATCAAGATCGAGAATCGGACAAAGACTATATAACGAAAAAAGGCAAAATTTTCCAAGTTTTTTGGAAATTTTTGATTGTTTTAGTCGATATTTAGAAACGGATTCTGGACATGGTCCGGGGTCCCAAAATTTTTTTTATGTTTGCCAAAGATAGTTTAGACTCTAGTTTTATCTTTGCAAATTGAACAAATGCACAATTGTCTCAAGTTAAAAAAATCGAGACAATCGAAAAAAAATTAAAAATGCGTTTTAGAATGTATTTTTCTCATTCTGAGACATATCGAACCCTACCGCAAAACGACCGTAAGCTACATTTTTTCGATGGCAATGATCAAAATACAACAATAAGTATATATAAATGTAAGGGATCTGAGCTGTAAAACGGATCGATGAGGAGGCGGATGTGGGTGTTAAGTAATGACATCCGCTGGTCAGGGTTTAAAAAAACACTTTTTGCATTTTTTTATTTTTGTATAGTGTATTTTGACGTCCTGAAACGGAAATGTTGTCTTGCCTACAGTTTTCGAGATTTTCCATTTAAAGTTTCAAAATTTAGATATCCACAATATGTAATATGCGGGTGCAGTGTCAAATTAATGCGTCACATTCCTAATAAATATTAAAGCTGAAGTTACTTGTTCCAAAGATATAGGGACTGCTAACATAAAGAATACATACAGGAAAATTAAAAAAACCATTGTCCGGTACAATTTTCTCTTTGGTGCTTGCGTTTATTTAACAGATAGGGGTCGATATTTTAAATTATATTTTTGTAGACTTTTTGTGTATGCCTCATAGAACAAAACTTTTGTTTATTGGCCCTGGGACGCGGCTGCCCTAAATAGATAATTGTGATTTTTATGATTTTATAATTTATGTGAGGAAATTTACGTAGCAGTACTTTGGTGTTTTTTATATAAAGTTTGACAAGTACTTGAGAGCTGGAACCCAAGCTTAGCTCAAAAATAAACAGGCAATGAACTTATTTTAGAAGTATACGTCATAATTAATGAGTCTCGTACATAGTATTAGTTACAATAGCAGCTATAGAATATTGATATATTATTTATAATCTATGTATGTATATAAAATTTTGGATTCATATTTTCGTTTGGTTTGACTAATGTACGGTAATATAATACGGTATTGTCTGGAAGTTATACTTTCATGTTTAATTTTTTTTTAACAATAGTCGTGTTTTATTTGGTTCTAGTCCTTAACCTTAGCATACATTTTTATGAGGGCTTGTGCTTTAATCTGCCAGAGTGGTTCAAATAAAACACGTGCACTAAATTTTTGTGCTTTAGTTTTTATTTTCGTTCTACGTTTACTGGAAGTTGGTCAATAGCGGTATTCACACCAGGGTCGATACTTGGTTTTTTTTCATGTACATTTTGTTTTTATAAAATGAATTAACTATCGGGCTAACGAGTATGAAAGTAGCGAACTGGCAGGCCTAGTGATGTGCTGCGGTCATGTGACCGGCCATATGACGGTCACGTGACGGCCACATGACGGTCAATGACCAGAACATTTATGACCATTCTATGACCGAAAAAAAACTTTATGAAAAAATGTCTTACAAACTTTTTTTTTTAATAATTTTGACAAGACTTCTGAATTCTACAAAAAACAAAATTTGCTACGTGTTGATTACACGACAAAGAAATTCGTCATCGTTACATTTACCATTTTTTTCTTTTGCATTTACTTTTTATTAAAAAAATTGACTTTGATTTTAAAAATTATCGAAAATGGCAATGGAACTAAACTTTTGCAGCTAGAGCTTATTCCGATCATTATAAGCATATAGGTGTTGGATGTGATATGCGCTATTAACAGAGTTCCTTTTTAATAGCGGCATTTGGTATGATATGAGCTATTTAAAGTCAAATAAAGTTCTTACTTGACTTTAGTATCTACTTTATTTAACTGAGAATACTCTGATTTAGCATATGGTAAGTAGAAACTTCATTTTAACTATGAATATTCGAAATAAATACGGTCAGTGGTCAAATGACGTCACATGACGTCATTGTCAAATGACCAAAAAAAATGACCGGTCATTGCCAATCACTAGGCAGGCCAGACAATTTTCTTACTAACGAAGTTTCAGCCTAGGGATGCCTGTGTGAATACCACTAATGCATGTATATGTAATTAGGAGTATTTTTAGAGTAACTGCGCTATAATGGGTTCGATTAAGCACATATGCTCGGCGCCACGAACTGGCAGTCGATTCAAGCAAAAGTGGCGTATCATTTCCGGCACTGTTTCAAAAGGTCGACTGAATTGGCCAAGTATATATTGACCCGCCTCGTTGCGTTGTATGCGCATATGCATAAATCCCTTAGCTCCTCTGAAATGTTAATTATGTCTTAGATACAATTAAAAGGTAAGGAATTTGTATCGACTTACTTCAACGAGAGCGAATAATCTTGCTTTGTAGACTCACAATTACGCACCAGAAAACTGCCCTCAGCCAAAGGACGTAAAGTGGTTTCGGCATCGATGCGCGTGATGGCGCCATGATACCACCTAGAAAGAATATCAAGAAATTAAAAAAATTTATTCGACTATAGAGAGTAAACCACATGCTTACCCTTGACGATCCAATGGTATAGATACATCAATTAAATCAACAGCAGATGTGTGGCCCTGCGACAGATTTAGACTAAGTTCCTTGTCTGCTGTTAGACCACGCAGGTCCAGGCTACCAAATTTGTTAGCTGTGCGAGGTTCATTAAGGTTTAGTGTGAGATTTTGACGGAAGACGGCTGCGTCTGCAATTAATTGAATCAGATATATTGATATTGTAACATTGCAAAGTTTCAATGATGAGAAAGGAACATTTGGTTCCTGCCACCCTATCTATAACCATGCCTAAATAAATGAAATTAAATTATACATATATTAATCTAGTATTCATATCGTATTATTTAGAGATCACACACCAGTATTGAACGGTGGTACCTTCCCGGGGGGAGAGTGTCCGAACTAGATGGTTTGTTGTAATATGACAGTTGGGAATTTTTTTTTTATTAAAAAGTTTCTTAAGTCGTCTTTAAAATTGGCACAAAAAATTTAGAACAAACAAAATTTTCAATTTGATATTAAGATGTTTTTAAAAAAGAATACCTTTTTCCGTAATTATACCCCTACACTAAGGCCCTACACTAAGGCCCTTTAGGTGTAATAGAGCTGTAGGCACTGTAAATTTCGCGCCTCAAAAATAAGAAATTTTTTAGGCCTAGTCTACATTACTTTACAAATTTACATAAATTTTCACTTAGTTGATTTCAAAAAATATTGTGTCATACCGCTTAACCCATTCATGACGAGCGTATGTGCGGTATGTGCAATTAAAAAAATATTTGAACGAATATCACTAATCCGTTTTTTGATGTTTATAAAGCATACTTTGATCTTTCTTTTGATATATAACTCTAAGCAATCGCTCGTCAGTAGCGATCGTGGCGGATAATTGAAAAGTAGTGTTTTTCAAAAGTGGGCAAAAACCGCGAAAAGTCACGACTTTTCCAGTAAGAATATTTTTCATTGCCATAAAAAGTTATATATTTTGAATATTTTTGGGTAGAATATCAAAGTATTAGAAAACGTATAAAATAAAATTATTTATAACTTCTGTGTTACCTTTTTATCATTTTGAATTTCGCTGTTACCATATGGGCACGCTCGTCACAACCCTAGCAAATTTAAATTTTCTTACTGAAAATGTTTGTATGAGCTTTTTTTATGTAAAATGTAATATATTTTATTTGTATATTAATTTGGAAGTGTGTTTGTGTACTTAATATAATTATTACAAATTTTTTTTTTAATATTCAGATTTAAAATAATTTTTTGTACGTGTTTATATACATATTTGCGTACAAATTTGAGCATTTTTTTTTAAATGAAGTAAATTTTATCTATATATTGGTTTGAAATATATTTTTTTTAGCTTCTTTCATATAAAGATAAATATATTTTATCAATAAATTGTCTTTAAAGTGTGGTTATGTACTTGGTATGCTTATGAAAAATTAGCAGCACCTCTTAGGTTGATTTAGCCATATCCGTATGTCTGTCCGTTATTTTGATTGGTATGGGCTAGATGGAAGGAGCTAAATGAAAGCTAGGCGGTCCAAACATTGAATTTATCCTTTTTAGGTCCTAGAAGGAGTTGGTAATGCAAATGGGCGAAATCGATCAACTGCCACGACTTCCATACAAGTGAAAGTCGAGTTTTGTAACAAATGTTACCCAATTTCACGGGAATTGTGGTAGGAAATTTCTCCGTAAGATATATTGTCCGCTTTGCGTCGATGGTGAGTGCCGCAAAAGCTATATGAGCAATACCCCGATCATGACATGACATCATGACGCATACAAAATCCACGTCTAAGATGGCTAGGCCATGCCGGGCTGATGAACGTAAAAAAGTACTACTAAATGGAGCACATGTGAGTACCGTCGGTGGAATGAGCGGAAGATGGCGACCAGGTCTCAGATGGAAGGGTGTATGGTATAGATATGCTTACTTCGACCGGCTAAAACTTACTCAATTGTTTTTTAACAAATTTACATTACGATGAAGACATTTAGGCGAGGTACTTCCTATGGTCTTCATCGTACACCTCTTTTATAGCCATGTAAAATGTGTATGTCAAATGATGAAGAGGACCTTTCCAATTTCAGTTCATATGGAGATATTTCTTATGTTATTGAAAACCTAAGCAGTATTTTGGTGCAGGTGGAGATACATATTATATACAGTGGCGGACAGATAATTAGGCCAGCCTTTTGTAGTAATTTTGAACGACTACCAAAATTTTAAGAATATCAACTTGATTACTATTGAAAAGGTCTATTGGACCCCATTCTATGATGACTATCAGGACACTTGTCAAGAAAATCCTAGTTGAAAACTGACCTACTTTTCTAACTTTTTTCCTGGGGCCTATACAAATTTTTTTTTTGATGCAAAAATGTGCGTTTTTTTAAAACAAATTACTTTGCTGAAGAAGCTTTTGTGATCAGAAATGCTCCTAAATTTATAGGATTTTTTTTGTACAAAATTTTTTTTTTAAAAAACTTTTACATTTAAAAAAATTGGTCGATAAACATTTTTTTTACAAAATAAATCTTAAAACATTGCCAAACTTTCAAGAATTTAAAAAAAAAGTAGTTATAAACAATAATATCTAAAATTAGGTAATTTTGCTAGGGTTGTGACGAGTGTTACCATATGGTAACGGCCAGGGCTGGGCAAACGGTAACCGGTCCAAAAAAAAAAAAGTTAGAAATTCGTTTCTTAGGCCATTTCAAGGTATTCCTGAAAAAATCTTGAACAAATTCCGCAAATTTCGCTCTCGTCATTAATGGGTTAAAAGAAAAAGGTGTGTTAGTGGTTTTGGTGACCACACTTACACAACCCGACCTAAATTAAAGGTAATGGATTTTTATTCAAACCTTTCAGACAACATTTTCCTATCAGAATGTAAAAAAATTTATATGCACTTTTCGCCATGGTTTTTTTATTAAAACAAAAGAGTGGACTATCTTCGGCTATTCCGAAGCAAAAAAAACCACACACAATATGGTCCATTTGGAGGTACCTCAAATACCTCCACACTAGGGCTTTCGATCCCGAAGGCTTTTCGCAATCCCGGGATTTTTGGGATTTTTCGGAATTTGTTACTTTTACAAGCAAAATGCATTTTAAAAATATAAAAAAAAGTTTTTTATATGTTTTATTGGAAAACCGATAGTTTTAGCTTAAATAAATAAACATAAACATTAACTTCAATTTATTAAAGCTACAAATTAATTAATTTTTTTATTTTCAGTATTTGAGTTTCCGAAAATACCAATTTTCTTCTAACATAAATATAAATTTAATTAAAAAAAAAAATTTAAGCACAAACAATTTTATTCGTAATTTTTTTTAATAAATTAAAAATTTTAAAATTTTTGAGTTTTCTAACTAATTTTTTTTTCCTTTTGGGGTTGTCCAAATGTTGTCAAAAACTATTTTTCTGCTTACACGATTTTTATATATTTTATGAGCGATAAAAAATAAGATGTCTAAAAATGGTGTCTGCGCTAATGGTGTTTACAGTAATAACTTCTGTGTTTTTCATCATATAAATGAAAGTTATTTACCGATTGAAGCGTCTGTTTCTATTCTTTTCAACAAGCTATAGTCTTTGCACATCTATTTTCCGCTTCTAAAGTTATCATTAAAAATAGGGTACCACCTCTTCTAACTTCAGATTTTGGGGGTGTAATCAAAATTCTTGGTATGCAGTTTTAATTTTTTTGGACAGACCTACAACGTGTAATAAGTGGCGCCCCAAGTTCTGACCATTTTGTGTTATCAAAGCACAAAAAACATGAGAAATTCTTCAACAACCAGGTTTATATTTTGTCTGCAACTGTTTTTGGACATAATATTATCACGCACTAAAAATAGGCGTGGTCGAACCACTTTTATGCCCACCTCCTGTAGCCCAAATTATCAAAAGCGCAGAAAAACAATCTGGTTTAAATTTTGTAGGCAACTGCTTTTGAAATTGTTAGTTAGTTTTATTGTTTTCGGTGTTTTAATATTGTCACTATTGATTATTGTTATAATCTTAGATTTTTGCTGAAGACAGACACCAAAGGGGTCCGAAATATCAAAAATAACTTGTTCAATTTTTAAAAACATAAAAAGAGTTTTTCAAAAATTTTGTATAGGACCGAAAAAGTAGCCAAATCATAATACACAATAATTTTATATAATCAAAACCATACTTTAATAAAACCATACACATTTAGTTTTTTAAGGAACTAAAAATTTATTTAAACAAATAATAAAAGTAACCAAAAGAATTCACAAACAAATTTGGGCCTCCTAGGTCAAATCTAACAGGAGCCTCGGATTATCCCATATATCCCGTGTAAGTAAAATTGGATTTTTTTAAAATTATTTTTTAAAATTTGGAGTAAAGCTTAAAATAATGGGAATTTAGTAGAAATGGTAGAGAATTCTTCAAAGAATAAATCCTACTAAGTAGCTGTTTTTTAAGGACTCCCCAAATGCGTCTGATGATGGGCAAAGGATGTTCTAGTTGATGGTAAAAACCAACTGTGAAGCTTTGAACTTTAAATGTAAAATTTTACCAAAATTGGTCCCGGATTTCAGCACCAGAACTGCTTTTCATATATGTTGGCGCAGCAATTTGGGCTACATTTCTAAACGGTAGAATCTTTCCGTGGCAGCTGTAACCCCATGCCACGCATATTTGAGGCGAGATCCACTCAATATTTTACATTCAAGTCTCAAGAAAATCAGTAAGACCGTTTAGATGTGATGTGGGCTAGAAAATCGTATCGTAAAAAATTAGTTTTGGTTTTCAGTGTCGCAAAATAAAGAAAAAAAAAGTTGAAAAGCTTCGGCCAAAACTTCGGCCATTTTTTAGAAAAACCGAATCCGAAGCCGAATGTGCATTTTTGGCCGATAACCGATGCCGAAGCCGATTAATCGGTCGGGCTCTAGCTTAGTGTCAAAGTGTCATCTCATTAACCGTTAACTTTTCATAAATCATTGTGTTGTATGCAAGTTAATACCCCATATACCATATAACGGCACTCCACTGTCGATCTACATTTATGCATAGTGGAGTCAGCAATTTGAGTTAGAAAATCTTCAATTATTGTAAACAGAGAATCTTCGATTATTATAAACAGAGAATCTTTGAAACAAAAGTAGGAGAAGCTTCTGGATATTTGAATTTCACAACGACGCTTCTTTATTGTATCATATTCTTCGTCTTTGGTGAAGAACAAAGAAATTGCTGTTGTCAGCAATTATTATGTTATAAGTACCACTGTAGCTAGAAATTAAGATCAATCTTTGGCGGATCACGATATTGAGTTTTAAATAAAATTAAGTTTGTGTTAAAAAAAATCGACTTTTTTTAAAAAACGCGAAAATACTCAATAAAAAATAATTGGTACCAGAGCAAGGTTATCTGCTAAGGACTCGAAAAAACAAGTAAGGATAAAAAATCCTGAAAAGTGAAAAACAAGTAAAGATAATAAATCTTGAAAAAAAATTAAAAAGTAAGGATACAAAATCCTGAAAAAATAAATAAGTAAGGACATGAGATCCTGAAAAATTAAAAAAAAAAAGTAAGGACATAGTATCCTGAAACAAAAGGAATTAAAGTAAACCATAATAACAAAAATTTTTTAAATCTTAAAGACAAAAATTAATAGTAAAGACAACGTTCTGAAACTGAAAAATTTTGTATACTTTGGAGAAGTAAAAGAACTAGCTGTGAATTTTCATCAAGGAAAATAAGAGAGTGAAACTTAAATAAGGCTTAAAATACACTGAAGGAAAGGCGGAAAACCGGAAATTGTGACTGAAATCTATTGAGACCATCGGGCAGCATTCCTACTCAAAAACATTGGAATAACTAAGGACAACTAATTGCTAGCGAGTAAGCTGATAAATTAGTAATTTTAATCATATAATGATTAAAATAAGAAGAAATTATTTAAGAAGAAAATACGTTATAAAAATAAATAAAGTATTTATTGTATGACACGGATGGACTGAAAAAGAAGAAAGGATACGAGAAGTTATACGTGTGTGAAAAGTGTTCGGAAAATCATCCAACTAAGAAGTGTACTAGGAATTAGAAAAAAAAGAAAAAATAATACTGGACCGATTAATAGAACAATTTTCCAAAATGACTATGGACAGCAATACAGTTAACATAGATATGATAGCTAGACTAATAGCTACCCAAACCGCTTCATTGCAAGCGGAGATTAGCTCACTCAAACAACAAATAGGGACTTTGACAGAAAGGACTAACGTTGTGGACTATGAGACGCAAACGATTGACAACACGATTCAATGTACTGAAACCTTAGACGTAATAAAGTCTCTACCGGAATTTTCGGGAGGAACAAATTCCTATGTTAGTTGGCGCGAAGCTGCGCAAAACAGTATTTGTCTTTATGTAAAAGGAAGTCAGATATATTTTGCGGCTCTGACAATCCTGCGAAATAAAATAACAAATGGGGCAAACGATGTTTTGACCTCACACGGAACTAAACTAAATTTTGATGCTATTATTAGCAGATTAGATTTCGCATACTCGGACAAGCGTCCGATGAATGTTATAGAACAGGAGCTGAGTGTCCTTAGACAGGGCAACTCTTCCATTTTAGATTACTATAATGTAGTAAATAAAAAACTAACTTTACTAGTAAACAAAACAATTATGACGTATGGCAACGATAATGCCATTACAAAGAAATTAAATGAAATTAATAGGCAAAATGCCTTGAGAGTTTTTGTTACAGGATTAAATCCACCAGTATCCAACATTCTCTTTTCCATTTCACCAAATAATTTGCCTGGTGCGCTTGCTAAGGCCCAGTAATTGGAAGCGAATAACCTAAGGACCAAATTTGCATATCCATTTGGAGAAAGATCCTCTAAGAAAAATACTTATCAAACTGAGATAAAAAGAAGTGCGCCGAATAATAATTTTGTTCCAATGAGGAATGCCCAATTTAGGGGCACAAATAATAATCTTAGGTTCCCCAGGGCAGAGCCTAATATGAATTTTCCCAGGGCTAACCCAAATTTTAATTTCCGCAGGACAGAGCCCAATATGAATTTTCCAAGGCCGAACCCAAACTTGAATTTTCCTAGGGCAAACCCAAATCCCAATCATCCCTTCCGTAGGGATAACCAAAATTTCCAAAAACCAAGACAGGAGTTCCAGAATCCTGAACCAATGGAGGTGGATCCTTCATCAGGACGCTACAGACAGAGGATAAACAATTTAAACGAGGTGGCTTTTTTAGAGAATGGCCCAGGCTGCCATACATTTGGAGGAGAAGCAGCCACTCGGGAAGAAGATTAAAAACATTAATTGACACAGGAGCAACATGTTGCTACTGTAGTCCAAATGTTCTTGCAAATAGGCAGGAACTTGAGATTAAAAAAAGGGTTCAAACAGTACATGGATTTTCAATCCGAACGCATTTTTCAGAACTAACAATATTTGATATAAAACAGAGATTTTACGAAATCGAGGGCTTAGAAGCTGATTTACTTATAGGATACAATTTGTTAAAAAAGGCGAATGTAAAATTAGATTTTGAAAAAGGAACATTAATTCAAGGAAAAATTCAAGAAAAAATACAATGTAATGAAATAAATTATGAAAATAATTCGGGAGGGGATCCTGGAAAAACTAATAAAATTGTGGTAAAAGTCCCTACAGCGCCAGCCGACGATTTTACCGGCAATCGTACGAAAAAAATGAATAATATTACTTTGGGAGCAAGAACTCCTAAAGCGCCAGCCGAAGATGAATACCGGCAAATGAATGAAATAAGCGAAGAAAATATTAATGAACTAAAGCGGGACATAATATATAAAATTGAAAAGGATCACGCTAATATTAATGTGGATATTCCATTCAGAACGGATGTTCGTGCGGAAATACGCACAAATGCTGAAACTCCTATATCGAGTAAACAATATCCTTCTCCGTTGGCAGTAAACGATTTTGTCAATGAAGAAATTGATAATTTATTGCAAAAAAACATAATTAGGAAAAGCAAAAGCCCATACAATTCTCCGATATGGGTAGTTCCAAAAAAAGGAATAAATGAAGACGGGACTCCAAAGATGAATTGGAAGCGAATAACCTAAGGACCAAATTTGCATATCCATTTGGAGAAAGATCCTCTAAGAAAAATACTTATCAAACTGAGATAAAAAGAAGTGCGCCGAATAATAATTTTGTTCCAATGAGGAATGCCCAATTTAGGGGCACAAATAATAATCTTAGGTTCCCCAGGGCAGAGCCTAATATGAATTTTCCCAGGGCTAACCCAAATTTTAATTTCCGCAGGACAGAGCCCAATATGAATTTTCCAAGGCCGAACCCAAACTTGAATTTTCCTAGGGCAAACCCAAATCCCAATCATCCCTTCCGTAGGGATAACCAAAATTTCCAAAAACCAAGACAGGAGTTCCAGAATCCTGAACCAATGGAGGTGGATCCTTCATCAGGACGCTACAGACAGAGGATAAACAATTTAAACGAGGTGGCTTTTTTAGAGAATGGCCCAGGCTGCCATACATTTGGAGGAGAAGCAGCCACTCGGGAAGAAGATTAAAAACATTAATTGACACAGGAGCAACATGTTGCTACTGTAGTCCAAATGTTCTTGCAAATAGGCAGGAACTTGAGATTAAAAAAAGGGTTCAAACAGTACATGGATTTTCAATCCGAACGCATTTTTCAGAACTAACAATATTTGATATAAAACAGAGATTTTACGAAATCGAGGGCTTAGAAGCTGATTTACTTATAGGATACAATTTGTTAAAAAAGGCGAATGTAAAATTAGATTTTGAAAAAGGAACATTAATTCAAGGAAAAATTCAAGAAAAAATACAATGTAATGAAATAAATTATGAAAATAATTCGGGAGGGGATCCTGGAAAAACTAATAAAATTGTGGTAAAAGTCCCTACAGCGCCAGCCGACGATTTTACCGGCAATCGTACGAAAAAAATGAATAATATTACTTTGGGAGCAAGAACTCCTAAAGCGCCAGCCGAAGATGAATACCGGCAAATGAATGAAATAAGCGAAGAAAATATTAATGAACTAAAGCGGGACATAATATATAAAATTGAAAAGGATCACGCTAATATTAATGTGGATATTCCATTCAGAACGGATGTTCGTGCGGAAATACGCACAAATGCTGAAACTCCTATATCGAGTAAACAATATCCTTCTCCGTTGGCAGTAAACGATTTTGTCAATGAAGAAATTGATAATTTATTGCAAAAAAACATAATTAGGAAAAGCAAAAGCCCATACAATTCTCCGATATGGGTAGTTCCAAAAAAAGGAATAAATGAAGACGGGACTCCAAAGATGAGACTCGTAATAGATTTTAAAAAATTAAATGAGAAAACAGTACCAGACAGATATCCTATTCCGGATATGAACATTATTCTAGCAAATCTTGGGAGAGCTAAATATTTTTCCACTCTTGACTTAGAGTCAGGATTTCATCAAATTTTAATGAAAAATAGTGACATTGAAAAAACCGCATTTTCAGTTAATAACGGTAAATAGGAATTTTTGCGTCTACCATTTGGTTTGAAAAACGCTCCTGGCATCTTTTAGAGGGCAATGGACCATATTTTGAGAGACACCATAGGGAAATTTTAGTCATGTTTGTTGACATTACAATTTTTTCAAATAGTTTGGAAGAGCATACAAAACATCTTGAGGAAATAATTGAAACTTTGCGTGGAACTAATATCAAGATTTCTTTAGAAAAATCTAAATTTTTTGAGACAAAAGTGTTCGGAAAATCATCTAACTAAGAAGTGTACTAGGAATTAGAAAAAAAAGAAAAAATAATACTGGACCAGTTAGTAGAACAATTTTCCAAAATGACTATGGACAGCAATACAGTTAACATAGATATGATAGCTGGACTAATAGCTACCCAAACCGCTTCATTGCAAGCGGAGATTAGCTCACTCAAACAACAAATAGGGACTTTGACAGAAAGGACTAACGTTGTGGACTATGAGACGCAAACGATTGACAACATGATTCAATGTACTGAAACCTTAGACGTAATAAAGTCTCTACCAAAATTTTCGGAAGGAACAAATTCCTTTTTTTTTTATTTATTTATTTTTATTTACGCTTATTACAAGCTTATATAACTACTTATAGATATAACAGTGGTGATCTAATATAAACTTAAAAAACTAAATTAAATATAATGGTGATTGTGATTTGGATTAGAGAGATTAAGAGATTAAATTTCTAAGGGTATATTTGTTTAAATGGAAATCAAAGCAATTGGACATATTATTAACCATGTGAAGCATTCTGGACATTGGTTCATTATAGCCATAATCAGTGCGGTGGAAGGTAATATTAAATAAAGGTACAGATCTAAGGTTACGTGGGTTAGTATTAAGGGAGATCAACTGGAGTAACGCGGGACAGTCAACGGTACCTGATAGAAGTTGATGGATAAAGAGTATATCGGCAGTTTGTCGACGAGCTTCCAGCGCTGGTAAATTTATTAATTTTAAGCGGTCAACATAAGGGGGCAAGTGGATACGGTCGTCCCAGGGAAGACCGCGTAGGGCAAAACGAATGAATCTGCGCTGTATAGCCTCAATTCTCATGGAGTGAGTAGGTCTAAAAGGAGACCAAACTTGGCTAGCGTATTCAAGTATTGGTCTAACAAAGGTAAAGTAAAGTGATTTCGTAACATATGGATTAGTGAATTCCTTGGACCAATGCTTAACAAAATCCAAGGCAGAATTTGCTCTTTTCACTATATTATCAATATGGGAGCGAAAATTAAGTTCTCTGTCACAGATAACGCCCAAGTCACTCAATTCTGACACTAGTGGTACAGGCTCGTTGCAAAGTAGGTACGTTCTGGGAGGTGGAGGAAGACGTTTACGGGAATATGTTATAGTTTGGCACTTGTTGACATTAAGCATTAGGAAATTTTTCGTACACCAAGTTGAAAACCTATTTAAATCAGATTGTAATGGCGGAGAATCTGAAGTAGTTGATATAGTTCTAGAGATTTTCATGTCGTTAGCATAGACTGATAAATGAGAATTTCTGATGACATAATCCACATAGTTTATTGTCAGGACGAATATTAAAGGACCGAGATGGCTTGATTTGGGGTCGGCTGAGGATATATCAGAAAGTTTTAGTGTGGACGGGAAACCGTCTGATTTTCTCTTAGTATTGATAAAGTTGTAGAAACGCTTAGGGTCCTAAATTATACAAGATTCCATTTTTCGTAGGTAATCGAGATATAGAGACTCGCAGAGATCAGAAAAACTGGTATAGACGCCTTGGTAGTTGAAAAAGTCAGAGTCAGACCGAGATTTTAGATATACAAGCCATAATTTGTTTCTTGTATTACGCAGTGAGCGCAATTCTTTGTTATACCAGGGTGGGGATGACGAATAACTTATATTTGGCACAAATGGCACACAGTTTGCAAAACACTTATAGATTTCGCTGTAGAAAAATTCAAGAGCATGATTGATATTATTGCGGCTAATATCAATAATATGGTTAAAATTTATGTTGCGAAGCAAATTGTTCAGTATTTCGAAATCAGTCTTACGAAAATTAAAACTGAATGTGAGTTCGGTCGGTACCTTTTCGGAATCGTTATCGTAGGAAAATACAAGAGATAGGGGTGGATGATAACGGTCTAAAGTAGATAGGAGGTGACTGCTTTCTGAAACTATGCAGTTGTCAACGTTAGAAGAAAAAACCAGATCGAGTAATCTGCCTAGGTTGTTAGAGGTTCCGTTAAGTTGGAAGAATCCAGAGTCAGACAGACAGTCAGTAAAGAGGATTTCTTTACTTGAAGATGGATTTTCAGCGAGGAAATGCGTATCATCATCAGATGGTGCCCATTGAAGATTAGGCAGGTTGAAATCGCCCAAAATTACGATAGTATCGCATGGGTTTACGTTATCTGATATAGAGTCGATGGCATCTATGGCCAATTGATAACCGTGTATTGGTTGTGAGGGACGAATGTAGCAGCAAAAAATGTATCGGTATCGTTTTGAGACAGCTATTTTGGCACAAATAAACTAAAAATCTGTAGTGTTCGACGATTTTACTAAAGTAGGGTCATAATGTTTATTTATTGCTAGAAGAACTCCACGACCGTGTGAATTTACATCTTTGTCCCGACCATCGTCGCGAAACACTACAAAGTCGGATGCAAATAATTCTGCATCTTTATAGTCAGATGAAAGATTTGTTTCAGTGAGAGCAAAAATATCATAGGGAAGCTTTTGTGAATTGAGAAATACGGATGCAATTTTGGTTCGAAGTCCTCTTACATTTTGATAATATAAGGATCCAAACTGGGGAGCAGGTCTATCAAGATTTATAGAGGGAGAATGAAGGTTAGGAGCAATAATAGTTTTTCAAGTTAGAGCGCGATTTTTGAAGATGCGAAATACGTTTGGAGCTTATGCGAGGCGACTGTTGTTAGGTCATTTGTAACTTCTTGGGGTGAGATATTTAAACTTTCATGAAATCGATTAAATAATTGACTCAATTCAAGCGGATTTGTGGGAAGGCCTTCTGAATGAATTGAGACCATGACGCTAGTTTTAGTAATACCATCGACACAGGTGGTAGCTGATTTATTATTTAGGTAGGCAAGATATAGACGGACGTTATTATATATTCTACGATCCCTTAATCGAGATAATACATAGCGGCTATCATCACTGTGCTCGACTAGCTGTTTAGTTAATTTAACAGTGGGAGGGAGAAGAGGATCTAAAAAAGTTGCGGGTGTGTCAGACGAAATTTGAGACTTCGACTTTGATGAGGATGGTGTAGGGTTGAGGACATGGGAACGAATAAAATTTGGATATGCAGATGTGCATGGGGGAGTGGTAGCGATAGTTGCTTGAGCCGAGGGAGCAATAGGATCCGGTTCAAGATTGAATGATACTCTACCACGTTTAGGATTGGAAGAAGTCTGATTGGATGAAGTTAGTTTTTCTTTAGTAACATAGTTTCGAAGAAAATTATTACAGATAGAGGAGGATGGCAATGTATTAGAAGTAGATGGGAAGATGGACATTTGGTCTGCACTGGTACTGGATAAAGTCGAAATTTTTTTGGTAGGTTTTTTGTTATTTTTGGGGTTTTGAAGAACATTTTTATAATTTGAAGATGACGTAGAGGGAAAAGAAGACATTTGAGCTGAAGATAACATTTTTTTTATTTGAGGGCAGAAAATTGGAAACGTATTTGTTTTAAAACTCCAATTAGAGTTTTGGGACGTGCTTTGCGTTATAGATTTTGTTTGAATGTTGCGTTTAAATGTTGTTGGCTTATCAATCCATTTTGTGGAACTCATCCCATCCTTTTTGAAGACATCATTAGAGGAGACGCGAAATAGCCATTCGTATTTAGTGGGAATTTTGAGTTTGAAACTGCAGTGCTTTTTGGATGAAAACTTTTGACAGTCGATTATGGCAATTTTAAAAGTCTTCTGGAAAAAATTTCTCATCCAAAGTATGTCCGAATGTTGTGGAGCGCCTTTAACGAAAAGCTTTGTAAACTGCGTTAGGTTTTCTCTGGACAGTTTGTTTATCCTATTGTCCCATTCAAAAGGTGTCCAAGACGTTCTGAAACAGTTGATAAGTCTAATAGGGGAGTGTGTGTGGTTAGCCGGAGTCTCCCAAATTTCAGGAGCCGTTGGAGTTACAGCTGGCACGGAGGTTTGAGCCGGTATGTTGGATGTAGTCAAAGGATCCTCAGTTTCCATTAATTCAGCAAGAATTAATTCTTCGTGAATTGTTACGTCGTGAATTGTTGCGTTATGTGGGGATGGTGAGTGGTGAATTACATTGATAATTTCTGAGAGTGTGGAACGAGTTGCAGTAAGCTCGTCGCTGATGTCGTTGATTTTGTGAAACAATACTTCCAACAAAGGGTCTGTGTGTGTAGAAGTGGCTGGAGCATTAGAGGGTGAATGAAGGGAAATATCGATACTTGTACGTAACGACTCAAAGTTGGCATTCATTTTTTCGTTTTCCAGGAAAAGTTTTGCTTGCCGGCTATCAAGTGATTTTATGTGTGTTTCAATGTTATCTAATACACTTGCCTTTTCAGGATTTAATTTTGACAACGATGATGTTAGGTTGTCAAACGACCTGACCATATCATTGAAGCTTTCATCATTTGTCATCGCTTGATTTTTAAGGTTTGAAAGAAAATCATCCTTTTCTTTATTCAGGCTAGCGATGTATCCGACAATGTTGTCATACATACACTTGAGTAGCTGTTCCATACTCTGGCAATCACTGCATATGAAGTGCTTCTCCATGTTCGGGTTGTACCAGTCTCTAGGAGCATCCATGCAAGCACCATGTAGTTTCCTATTGCAGAAAGCTTTGCAGATAACCCATTTCGAGGTATTATCAAAAGCGCAACAATTTGCCAAACTGCACTTGAAATTGAAGCTCATTGTGAATCACCAAAAAATTGTTTCAAAAATTGGGTCAGCCGCGCACGTCGGTGACCGGTAAAATTGTCGAATTGCACTTTTTAGTTTATTGACTTATTCAGTTTATTGGGTCAGCAGCGCACGTCGGTGAACGGTAAAATTGTCCAATTGCACTTTTCAGTTTATTGACTCAAATGGTTTTTTTTTTTAATTGACGCGAAACAAATTTTTTAAATTTCAAATTGCGGCTATTGCACTTTTTCCAGTCGCGGTATTAATTTGTAAATTTATGCGCTCGAAAGAAAACACGTCTTATCAGGTGAACGGTTGTATGTTAGTTGGTGCGAAGCTGCGCAAAACAGTATTTGTCTTTATGTAAAAGGAAGTCAGATATATTTTGCGGCTCTGACAATCCTGCGAAATAAAATAACAAATGGGGCAAACGATGTTTTGACCTCACACGGAACTAAACTAAATTTTGATGCTATTATTAGCAGATTAGATTTCGCATACTCGGACAAGCGTCCGATGCATGTTATAGAACAGGAGCTGAGTGTCATTAGACAGGACAACTCTTCCATTTTAGATTACTATAATGTAGTAAATAAAAAACTAACTTTACTAGTAAACAAAACAATTATGACGTATGGCAACGATAATGCTATTACAAAGAAATTAAATGAAATTAATAGGCAAAATGCCTTGAGAGTTTTTGTTACAGGATTAAATCCACCAGTATCCAACAATTCTCCGATATGGGTAGTTCTAAAAAAAGGAATAAATGAAGACGGGACTCCAAAGATGAGACTCGTAATAGATTTTAAAAAATTAAATGAGAAAACAGTACCAGACAGATATCCTATTCCGGATATGAACATTATTCTAGCAAATCTTGGGAGAGCTAAATATTTTTCAACTCTTGACTTAGAGTCAGGATTTCATCAAATTTTAATGAAAAATAGTGACATTGGAAAAACCGCATTTTCAGTTAATAACGGTAAATAGGAATTTTTGCGTCTACCATTTGGTTTGAAAAACGCTCCTGGCATCTTTTAGAGGGCAATGGACCATATTTTGAGAGACACCATAGGGAAATTTTAGTCATGTTTGTTGACATTACAATTTTTTCAAATAGTTTGGAAGAGCATACAAAACATCTTGAGGAAATAATTGAAACTTTGCGTGGAACTAATATGAAGATTTCTTTAGAAAAATCTAAATTTTTTGAGACAAAAGTGGAATTTTTAGGATATGTGGTGCCGTATAAAACAATTCAGACAGATCCTCGTAAGATCGAGACGATCTCAAACTTCCCAATACCCAAAACATTAAGACAATTGTGAAGCTTCCTAAGTATGACAGGATACTATCGGAAATTCATTAAAGATTATGCGAAAATAGCTAAACCACTAACAAAATATTTATCTGGCAATAATGGGTAAGTTTCGAAATATAAATCAGCTAAAACAGAAATTGATTTAGACGAAGAAGGAACTGATGCGTATCAAATATTAAAAAATTTATTGACTGAACAAGTTAAATTACCACAACCGGACTATAGTAAATAGTTTGTCTTAAAAATCAATTACATTCATTTCAAAAACTTTAAATTCAACGGAGAAAAATTATGCAACAAACGAAAAAGAATTATATGCCATAGTTTGGGCCTTGAAATCACTTCAAAACTATTTATATGGAGTAAGGGATTTAGAAATTCACACTGATCACCAACCTTTGACATTCTGCGTTTCAAGCAAAAATCATAACACAAAAATTAAAAGATGGAGATCTTTTATAGAAGAATTTGGACCAAAATTAGTATACAAATATTACATAATTTAACAGGCGAAAATCAGGCTGTGCGAACAATCGCCCAACGACCAATCGCCCAAAAACCAAAAATGAACAATCGCTTAAAAATTTTGGGCCATTCTTCATAATGAATAAAAGCCCAAAAAATTATGAATTTCGCCCAAAAGTTGAAATGAACAATCGCCCAAAATATTGGGCTTTTGTTCATAATGAATAATAACCCAAAAACAAAATGAACAATCGCCCAAAAAAAATGTTCATTTCAGATATTCATATTTCAAAGAAACAAAGAATTTGGAAACTTTAGCTTTTAGAGAATTCTTAAGTTGCGGTCAGAGTAGGCAATTATTTGGCCGAATACACTCAGATATTTTTAATATCAACTAAAATCGTATGTGACTGAACCAGTATTTTATTTTTCTGAATATATTTTCCCAATGTTTGTGCAAATATTTGCCTAATCTGACCTTAGCTTAAAGCAAAAATACGGTACTAATATTAAACTTTTGTGATTTAAAATTCTAATTAAAATGATGCTATAACTACAACGAAACAGTTGGTGTTATTTTAATTTTGTTGTAGTAATGATATAATGTTGTTCGAAGTAGGTTGTAAGAAAGCGCCGCAGGCAAAAAATTGTTCAAGTTTAAAAGGATGTGTGTTTAGCTATTACAAAAAACATCTTTGTACATCTTTTTTTGGTGTGTCGTTAATATGAAAAATTGTATAAAAAATCTTGCGATTTTAAAATACTTTTGTTGTAATTTTCGTGTTGATTTATGAATGAACATTTTTGTAGTGTACCCACTCCTATTTATGTGTCAAAAGCTGGATTTCAACAAAATCAAATAATGAACAATCGCCCAAAAAATATTTTTGGGCGATTTTTCATTTTTTGATTTTTGGGCGATTGTTCATTATGAAGAATTGCCCAAAAAAAAATGAAAAAGCACCCAAATCAAAAATGAACAATCGCCTTAAAATGTTGGTACAATTTTTTGGGCGATTATTCATTTTTGGTTTTTGGGCGATTGTTCGCACAGCCGCGAACGGACAACAGATTCAGATTCTGATCATTCGATAGAATCAAATGACAATAGACAAATTAGGGAAACACGAAAACCATTAAACCATTTCAAACAACAAATATTATTGGGGAAGAACCGTTTTACCATACATGAACAAGTAGAAAATTTCGGAAAAACACGACATATAATAGAATATGATACAGTAGCTAATTTGATCACGTTACTTAAAGAATTTTTGCGACCAAACTTAGTAACAGGAATTTCATGTACACCAGAGGATTTGTACGAAATTAAAGATGAATTATTAAACACTTTTAACATTAAATTTCTTCATACAAAAATTTTCCCAATAGACAAAACAAATGAATAAGATCAGAAAATAATAATTCAACAAACTCATGAGAGAGCTCATAGAAATTTTAGAGAAAATATTAACCAAATTTATGATAAATATTACTGGCCGAAAATGGCAAAACAATTTAAAGAACATATAAGGAATTGTGACATCTGCAACAAAAATTAATACGAAAGACACCCAAAAAGGATCCCAATTGGTGAAGCCCATATACCCAGAAATGAGGGCAAACAATTGCATATAGAAAATTTCTATATACAAAATAAAATATTTTTGACAATAATTGACGCATACTCAAAATATTTGACAATTAAATTAATTAATGACAAAACGAACCTAGGAGAAAAGGTACCAGAAGCTGAACTCCTTACAATGGATAATGAACCGGGATTCAGTTCAGTACAATTTAAATCCTTAATGTAAAGGTGTGGCATAGGAATACGATATTGTGATCCCAGGCACAGTACAACAAATGGGCAAGTAGAAAGAGTAAATTCTACATTAATTGAAATTTCTCGTTGCATAAAAGAGGAATTTAATCTTATAGAAGATGTAGAAGCCATTTATAGAGCGGCTAAAGAATACAATCGTACAATTCATGCTGTCACGAAAAAAAGACCATTTGAAGTTTTATTTAATAAAATTGAGCATGAAGAATTGCCAGAATTACTAAAGAAGGCTCAAGAAAATGCCTTGAATAGAGAAAACAAACGAAGAACCCAAAAGACATTTGAGAGGGGGGACATCATTTATGAAAAAAATATTGGTGAAAGAAATAAAATAAAAAATCGATACATGAAACAAAGAGTTAAAAAAATTTTTGACAGAAATGTGAAAATTGTTAATAGGAATAGAATAGTTCATGAGGACAATATAAGAAACTTAAAGAAAAATTAAGGAATATACTTTATCATTATAGAATGTTCCATCTCGTGTTATTCATCCTTCAAATTATGACAGACATAATTGATTACACAAGGGAGGACTACATACTAATAGAAAATGGAGACGTATTACTTTACGGCGATTTTGGTGAAATTTTACACATTACAAATTTAACATATTATGAAACTATAATTGATTAAACAAAAAAATATTTCCATGAAAAAATGGAATATATTACCATTTCAAAAAATTCAGAACATGATAACTTATATATTAGTGAAGCAAAAATTGAGTCGGAAATTGAACTTATAGAGACATTGATGGGACAGTTACAAAAAAAGGATTATAGATATAAAAGGGGAATAAATGAATTAGGTAAGTTGTGGAAATGGATAGCAGGTACGCCTGACCATGATGATTTGGTATTAATAAATAATAAATTGAATGAATTAGTTGAAAACAATAATAAACAGTTCACCACAAATTCCGAAATTTTTAAAGCTATTGAACAATTGACCGAAATAGTTAAGGACTTAAATGAGGGTTCACATATCGAATTAGTATTAAAAGAAGAAATAATCATATACTTAATGAATTGCAAAATTTAATAAATACAGTATTATTAGCGAAGGTAGGAATTTTAAATCCAACCATTTTGCACCTTAACGAACTAAAGAACATAACAAGACATGAAAATGGAAAAATGACTATAACTGACTCAATGGACGTCTCAGAATTTAAAATAGTACAGAATAAGGATGTAATCGTAATTTATATAAAGTATCCGAAAATTAAATATGATTGTAATCTTTATGAAGTTCGTGCCATAGCGCAAAAGGATGGAAAATTAATGATTGATGAAAAAATATCAAAATGTAATAATGAATATTTTAACGTAAAAGAATGTAAAAAGGAAATAATAAGTACATATTGTAAAATTGAATCTGAAAAATCATGTTTATCCGAAATTTTGAATAAAAATAATAGTCAATGCAAAAAAATCAAAGAAAGCAATAAAGAAATTGACAAAATAAAAGAAGGAGCAATATTGATTTCTGGAAAACATAATATCGAAAATCAATCATTAGAAGAATACATTTAATAACTTTTAAAAATACAACTATTATTGATAATATCACTTACGAAAACATTGATGCTAAAATTTTGAATTATGTAAAAACCAACCATGTCAACAATTTTGAAATGATTGAATATCTTGAATCGGAAAATAAAAATTTGAAATTTGAAAATATTAATGTATTAAATAAAGTAAAGAAAGAATAAAACTCACATCCTGTATTATGGACAATTATAATTGTAACAATAGTAGTAGCATCAATATATATTTTTATTAAGTTAACTAAAATTTTAAGAGATAATCACCAAAGGAAAAGAATGGAAGCAATTGAAAAAACTTATCAACAAATGTATATTCAACTTGAAAAATTAACAAATCAATTAGTTGAAACAGAAAATCACTAAAATATCACATTGTAAAATTACATGGAAATGTCGGGGCGACATTTTTTTAAGGAAAGAGGGAGTTAATACCCTATATACCATATAACGGCACTCTACTGTCGATCTACATTTATCCATAGTGGAGTCAGCAAATTTGAGTTAGAAAATCTTTAATTATTGTAAACAGAGAATCTTCGATTATTATAAACAGAGAATCTTTGAAACAAAAGTAGGAGAAGCTTCTGTATATTTGAATTTCACAACGACGCTTCTTTATTGAATCACTAGTAAATTTGCCCGTGCCAGGCACGGGAAAAAAACTCACTAATTTGAAAAAATTAAATGTTTACTAAATATATTTTAAATGCAAAAATATTTTCTATGTTTTTAAAATTTAAATGTAATTTTTTTATAAAAAGTTGTGAAATCTGTAATTTTTTATTAAATTTTGTAAAGAATAGAAAGAAATTTTGTTTGATGATGTAATTGTGTAAAGATGAACTGTTACATTAAAAAAGAATTAAAAAAAATAGTTAGCCGAAGCTCTAACCAACAGACCACAGCCAGCTATAAAATAAATTGAGCTAATGGCGATATAGTTCATCAAGCTGTATGGTGAATGTGTATATACACACAAAAAGTAATAAATATAGCTTTGATTGCCACCTTTAAGGAAATAATACTACCAAAATTCTAGCGTTGCCACCTAACAATGTTTTCACCTGTTACGGCTAAACATTATTTCCGATTGTCGATTATTTTTATTGCAAAGCGTTTTAATCATTGGATTTTTTAAATTTTTATTTTCGTATTTTATATTTTGACGTACTGAAACCGAATCTGAATCTTTTATTGTAGCAAGAATCTGCGAGATATAAATTTTTTTAAGTTTTGATTTCCCCTTTTACAATTTCTTGAGTGACTTCAAAGTAAGTTTCGCTGCGGCTGCGGTACTTTGCGTTGATGTGTGCTTTGGGGGTTCCAACCCCCCCAGAGGTTAATATTTCAGTACAAAATTATTGAAACGATACTCAAATTTAATAGATTTTACAAGGTTTTATGGAATTGAAATTTTCTTTTGCCAGAAAATTTAAATTTTATGATGTCGCGAAGCAAATTTTCGTTCGTAAGCTGGAATCTCTAAAAATACAGTTTTTATGAGAAAATTTTTTGTTACAGCCAAATAAACATTTAAACAAATTTTCAAAGCAATTCTATACAACGCAAGTCCGTTTATTTGGTGATTTTTTAATGTTTTTTTTATTTATGATCAAATTAGTCCCAGAAAAAACATTCTTAGTTACAGAGTATTATGAATATCTCGAACAAAAATATGTATGTTTTTATGTTGAAATGAGCTAGTTTTTTTTTTTATTTGAATACAAAGTTTGGTAATTTTTACCGAAAAAATTAATGGCTCTAAGCTAAATCGTTCATATATTCAAACAAAAAGTGTTATCACTAAACGATGACGTATACAGTTTTCAAAAGATTCGTTTTGTTTTGATAAATTATTAGGTTTTGCCTATTCGACAATTTTTTAACTTATTGATCCTACATTTCTCAAAATCGTGATAGAAAAATTGTCAAGATCCAATGTCTTGTACGACTTAAATGACTTATAATAATCTAGAGAGTGAACTATCTAACTAACATTTTGAGCAATTTATAGGTTATTTTGAAGCCAAAACCTAAATCCAAAATCCGTTTCTAAAAATTTCCAATCGAATCCACCAAAAAAAAGATTTGGTCCCAAAACCCAATTTTGACCCATTATATGTATTCATTTCTTGACATTTCCAATCAAATAGAGCAATAAAAAATTTGAAAAATCATCCCTTTTTTTGTTGTATACATATGTTTGTCCGATTTAGCTGAACTTTCAAAAATTAATTTTGTGTAAAACCCCTCCCCCACGGGGAATTCCTGCGCACGGACCTGTACTGGGAATATATGCAGTGTATAGGAAAGTGTAATATGAAAGAGTAATATGAAAATCTAATACACCACCGTAATAGGTGAAAATAGTGTTAGGTGGCAACGGTAGTCTTGTGGCAGTGTTATTTTCTTAAAGGTGGCAGCTTTAGGTCGAAGCTATTTTTGTTTATATATCAAAGATGATTTTTTGTGTGTGTATATACATGAAAGCGTTTTGCATGCGGCTTGATGAAGTTAATCGATATTAGGTAAAGGTATTGTATGAGCAATAGTGGCTCTGGTGAGAAGGCGCTTAGTTCTTACTAAGGCATTCAATCCCGAAGTGTTTTTGAAAATCCCGGGATTTCGGGATTTGAAATTACAATCCCGGGATCCCGGGATTTGTTCGGGATTTTCGGGATTTTCCAATTAAATACAATAATTAATATAAAATTAAAGAAAAAATTGTTGCAACAATATTTTAAGTTTAATTTCATTTTAATTCGACAAAGAAATAATATTTATTAAATATAGCATTAAACAAAACAAATAATATTTAAAATAAATAAGTCGAAGAAAAAGTAATTCTTTTTAAATTACATTGATCGAACAATTTTTTTTTGCCACCTGAATCTGAATATTATCATAAAATTCAGCCAGCTCCATTTCATGCTACACGCAGAGAAAAAACATGGTTGACCTGATCATATTTTAAGGGGACCATATTATGATTGGCGAAATGATTGCACCAACCATGCCATGATTGCATACTAAACATTTACATGATTGCAGCTAACCATTTACATGATTGAAAATAAACATGTAATGATTGTAGCCAAAAATTTGCATGATGGTTACAATCATGTTAACCAATTTTTATTCAACTTTCAATTGAATTTCAACATCTACTTTTCAATTGTTTTAAATTATATTATTATTATTTCAATGTAATATTAGCTGATTGTTATATTATATTTAAGAAATAATAGTTCATATACATTTTTCTTTACTTACTTACGTTTGGCCGTGCCGAGATTTGAACCTGGGATACTTGGGTTGCTGTCGAAGCGCGTTAGCACGTTTAGCTACTACTGCCTTGAATTTCTTTTGTTCTAAATGCATACATATACTTATCATATCGATACCTTAAAGCGTAACCATCCTATGTCAATTTTTCCCAAACTGAAGAAAACGAAAAACAAGTTTTGAAATAAATTTTTCGTTATTATTGCAGTTCTGTTTTCTGGGTCCAATATTTTTCTTATGTAGCTTAATTCATCTTTGGAGTGTTGAAAAAAAGTTTGAGTGAAAACTCGTCATGGTTTTAAATTAAATGGCATTCTTCTGTGACATTCAAATTTGTTTTCATACAAAATTTCATTATTTTGAGTTCTAAGAGGCCAAACTATACTATGTCCAATACAATTTTCGGGACATAGTATAACTGCGCTCTTTGAAATTGAATTTGTTTATTTATCAAAAACACAAACCAAAAATAATTTATTGATTGAAACACTAGATGGAGCTGGTATATTTTCATATCAAACAATAAAAATGAAGGAATTTTAATGTGTCAAAAATCTAATACAAAAACCTTTTTTATATTTTTATGGAATAAGCAAAGACAACAACTCAAAATTCGGACATTGGACATGTGGGCTCTTATTAATATTAAATATCCAATCATATACATTATTGCCTCTAGCATGTTTTTGGCATGGTTGGAAGCTAATCATAATATGTTCTCTGAAATCATAATATGGTCTCTATAATCATTTAAATATAATTTACATGATTACCCCAACCAACTATGGTCTTTATAATCATAGTATTATTGTAGCAAGTATATATGATCGCTGCAATCATGCTCCAACCATATTTTTTCTCTGCGTGTACACACGAAAAAGTTACATTCAGTAGTTTTAGTATTATAGCTAGAACGTATACACGAATTGTTGTTTAAAACATATATCTGTTTTGTAAGAAAATTTTTTTAGTTCACAAAATTTTATTCAGATCGATAAAAATTGTTTGTTAACCGTTATTGACAAAAATGTTGTCAATTTTTGTGTGTGTGTAGCACTAAATCTGCAAAAGTGGGTTTTTTTAATTTACCAATTAGATTGGATGTAAATGCACGGCTGTATTTTTGTAGAAAACCGTCAAAAATATCTTAAACACTGCATAAAAAAAGCCTTTTTTGAATCCCGGGATTCCGGACTGAAAATCCCGGGTTTCCGGGATCCCACGATTTCGGGATTCGGGATCCCGGGATTGAATGCCTTAGTTCTTACTTACAATCGCTGCGTTGTGGGTATTTGTAAGTGGCTCTGGTTCCTATTAGAGCCACAGGTTTAACAACTAACAAACATTTTTTAAATGAAGTTGTAAATTTTGAATCGGTTAGTGTTAGGGACAGACAGACAGACAGACAGACAGACAGACAGACAAAAAAAAGATTATGGGATCATCTAAACCAGTTCAACCGCTAAACAATTCATACTAATTTTTATTAAAAACTAGAGAGTGGACTATCTTCGGCTATACCGAAGTTGAAATACCCCCACACAGTAGGAAGAAGTACCTCGAACATATAAAAATGTGGTCTCAAGACCCTATTTTGAGCCAATTATAGGTGGTTTTGGAGCCCGGACCATGTCCAAAATCCATTTCTAAAAATATCCAATTAAATCCACAAAAAAAAAAAATTGGTCTCAAGACCCCATTTAGACCCTTATATATGTGGCTTCGGAACCTCGGACCATGTCAAAAATACGTTTCTAAACATTTCCAATCGAATACAACAATAAAAAATGTTTACCTTTTTTTTCGGTGCATGGGAGCCACTCCCAGTTTTTGTCCGATTTGGCTGATTCTCGAACTTGATCTCAGTATTCACGAGAAAAACATGTACCCAAAGTTTCAAGTCGATATCTCCAAAACTGCGACCGCTATCGTGCGGACGGACAGACGGACAGACGGACAGACGGACAGACAGACGGACATCGCTAAATCGACTCAGGAGGTGATACTGATCAAGAATATATATACTTTTCCATACCGGACACGCCTCCTTATGGGCGTTACAAACGTTGTGACAAAGTGAGTATACCCTGCCACAGTGAGTGTGGGGGTATAAAAAATAATGTAAAAAAAACATAATGTCGTCTAAAAAAAATTGTGATGAGGTGGAGCAAAATCCAGCGGGTGTTTTACTCCCACATACAAAACTATCATCCCACAAAATTTTGGTTGAGGCCCTATAACTTCTGTTGCACAGTCTAGTAATTGTTGTGAGACAATTTGACTTGCACCGAGGTAAAACAGCTGACAATTTCTTTCGTCTAGTGCAGCCCGAAAACGGAAAAGACGAAACTATATACAATCTAATAATATCAATATTAGTAGATAAAGATATTCCATTGTCAAATTTTATCGGTTTTGCGTCGGACAATGTATCCACTATGGTAGGAAAAAAAAACGGAGCAGCGACGCTGCTAAAAAAAAAATTCCACACCTGTTTCATATTGGATGCATTTGTCACTCCGTGAATTTAATGACAATTTCAGCTTTGTCATGCATAACCAATAGGGATGCCAATTTTCGGGATTTAAAAGTGCAATCCCGGGATCCCGGGATTTGTCGCGGGATTTGGATTTTTTTCAATTCAACCAAAAAGTACGATACATTCTGACACCATATGTTAGAAATTTTATCGAAAATCGGTATTTTATTGATAGTTTTTCGATATTTTATTCAGATATTTTATCGATAATTTTTCGATTTTTTATCGATAATTTTTCGGTTTTTTATAAATAATTTTTCGATTTTTTATCGATAGTTTTTCGATTTTTTTTGGACAGTTTTTCGATTTTTTATCGATAGTTTTTTGATAATTTATCGATAATTTTTCGATAATTTTTTGATAATTTATCGATAATTTTTCGATAATTTATTGATAATTTTTCGATAATTTTTCGAAAATTTATCGATAATTAATCGATAATTTTTCGATAATTTATCGATTTTTTATCCATATTTTATCGATAATTTTTCAATATTTATCGATAATTTTCCAATATTTATCAATAATTTTAGTTTCTTGATCCATTTTAAAATTTTGTTCCAATTCCATTTTGTTCCGGTCCAATTCCATTTCGTTCCGGTTTCATTCCCATTTCGTATTTCTCAAGATAAACGAAAATAATATAAAATTGGCGGCCATTTTGTATGGGAGGTAGGCGTGGCTCTTATCCGATGTTGCATATTTTCAATACATTCCAATCATTCGCCAAAATAAGAGGAATCCCAAAATTTGGAGTCGATCGGTTAAGTATTTCCCAAGATAAACGAAAATAATATAAAATTGGCGGTCATTTTGTATAAGAGGTAGGCGTGGCTCTTATCCGATGTTGCCCATTTTCAATACCGTCCAATCATTCGTCAAAATAAGAGGAATCCCAAAATTTGGGGTCGATAGCTCAAAAGCTACGACAGTTATCGTGCGAAATGACAGACAGACGGACATGGACTAATGGACTCAGGAGGTGATGCTGATCCAGAATATATATACTTTTCCATACCGGACACACCTCCTTATGGGCGTTACAAACGGTGTGACAAAAACAACATACCCTTGGACACTAGTGTGCGGGGTATAAATATTATATTACTTCGAATTGAATAACTTTTAATATACCCATATTATAATATTTTTGAAATTGTGCAAATAATCTAACAATATTTAAGATTTTTATTGGATATTTTTTAAATTGAATTTTTCACACCTCTGATTCGGAATATTACAGCAAAGTTTGAATAACTTTAAAATATGTAAAATAAAATACTGATTGGAATCGATTTGGTCTTTGGATTCTTGAGTTTCCGGTCAGAATAAAATTATTTTAAAAATTTGTCGTTTGTCCACATTTCTCGACCAACTCTTGAATGGAATATTTTTTCATACATTTTAATATACGGATATGGAACTTGTATTTCAGGTCCCGAAATGTATTTTTATCCGATTAAAATTTTTTGATTTCCATTAAAACAAAATGGATTTGAGCGCTTTATAGTCTACTAATTTGCAAACAGTTTGGAACTTTTTTTGATGTGATGAAAGAAGTCTTTAATTTCCTTCATGCGTTGATGCTATCTGCAATACGTATTGTATATTTTTATAAAACTCATACAGTTTATGTACTTGTATATCAATCAACCTGTAGCTCATTTTATTTCAATTTTTTCATTAAAACCAAATGAATAATTTTTCCAAAATTTGGGGTCGATAGCTCAAAAGCTACGACAGTTATCGTGCGAAATGACAGACAGACGGACATGGACTAATGGACTCAGGAGGTGATGCTGATCCAGAATATATATACTTTTCCATACCGGACACACCTCCTTATGGGCGTTACAAACGGTGTGACAAAAACAACATACCCTTGGACACTAGTGTGCGGGGTATAAATATTATATTACTTCGAATTGAATAACTTTTAATATACCCATATTATAATATTTTTGAAATTGTGCAAATAATCTAACAATATTTAAGATTTTTATTGGATATTTTTTAAATTGAATTTTTCACACCTCTGATTCGGAATATTACAGCAAAGTTTGAATAACTTTAAAATATGTAAAATACAATACTGATTGGAATCGATTTGGTCTTTGGATTCTTGAGTTTCCGGTCAGAATAAAATTATTTTAAAAATTTGTCGTTTGTCCACATTTCTCGACCAACTCTTGAATGGAATATTTTTTCATACATTTTAATATACGGATATGGAACTTGTATTTCAGGTCCCGAAATGTATTTTTATCCGATTAAAATTTTTTGATTTCCATTAAAACAAAATGGATTTGAGCGCTTTATAGTCTACTAATTTGCAAACAGTTTGGAACTTTTTTTGATGTGATGAAAGAAGTCTTTAATTTCCTTCATGCGTTGATGCTATCTGCAATACGTATTGTATATTTTTATAAAACTCATACAGTTTATGTACTTGTATATCAATCAACCTGTAGCTCATTTTATTTAAATTTTTTCATTAAAACCAAATGAATAATTTTTCCAAACCAATGAAATCAAATAAAACACAAGCACACGAAATCTGACATTTTCCTTCAATAAATTTCTGAACAGCTTATTTATTTTCCTGAATGCTTATCGACATTTTTTGGATGAAAAATTATGGTCCTTGCTAAAACTAAACCATTCATGATATAAAAAGTTCCTGAATTTATACATTTTTTTTAAATAATTCAATTGAATAATTTTTGAAAAAATTGCTTATAAAACTTGTCCCGAAATAAATTACTTGTGATTAGTCCCGGGATTGCATTTTTAAATCCCGAAAATCCCGATATTGTCAAAGGTCTCGTAAATTGACATCCCTAGTATACATAGGTACAATTGCAAACATTTTTGTTAGAAAACAGAGGTTTTTGAACCAATACCCAGATACTTTCTGCAAATGATTCAAGAGAAACAAATTGTGACGGCCTATAAATTAAGCCACCCACATCATCGAGCTTAGATTATTTGTTGAATTATATGATTTGTGTTATTATTGAATTTAGATTATTTTGTTGAATTTTATGATTTATTTTATTATTGAATTTATAATATTTTTATTGAGTTATACAACATGAATTGTATAAGTTTTTATTATTGAATTTGAATTTTTTTTGTGAAATAAATCTAAGAATAAAACTAAACTATAGTTGTTTAGAATAAAGTAGAGGCGAATAGTGTAGAGTTACAAACCAGCTGTTTTTTTTAACGCATCAGCTGTTTTTGCGCATCAGCTGTTTAATACATAATCTCCAATAGGGAAACACATACAGGAGAGGCGGAAGTGCGAGTGAGACAACTAGAGGATCGGAAGAGTGTGGCTGGGCATTGTGGGACTACAAGAGGCGAGCGCCTGATCGAGGCGAAAAGTGTAAAAGGACGAACAATTGTTGAGTCGGTCACTTTTCTCGATCAGGTAAGCTGGTTCTAGTTTCTTGTTATCGGAGTGACGCGCTCCTGCCAAAGCATAGTATTTTGCACAGTCTGGGTAGTCGCTGTAGGCGGAATACTACGGTATGGTTATCGGAGTGACGCGCTCCTGCCAAAGCGTGGTATTGTGCGCAGTCTTGGTAGTCGCTGTAAGCGGAACACTACGCTATGGTTATCGGAGTGACGCGCTCCTGCCGTAGCATAGTATTTGGAGCTTGAGAAAGTGGATGGTGTTGTTCTTTGTCGCGGTTATCGGGATGAAGCGCCCCTGCCGCATGAAGAAGAACACCTTTATACGGCTTTGTTACTGTTTCACCGATAGAACTCCTGTTACGTCGGGGAAACGGTAAATTAACTGAGGACTTTTCTCGATCAGGTCACGTCTAGGTCCACGTCTACGTCTACGTCCACGTCTACGCCTACGTCGACGACTGCTTCTACGCCAACATCAACATATAAGCCTACGTCTAAAACCAACACGACAGGCAACGTCTGCACGTACGCCTAAGTCAACGTCTAAGCCTACGTCTAAACCCACGTCTAAGTCAACAGCCGCGCTTACGTCTAAGTCAACGTCTAAGCCTACGTCAAAACCGACGTCGCAGTCAACGTCAGCGCTTTCGCCTAAGCCAACGTCTCCGCTTTCGCCTAAAGCCGACGTCTAAGTGAACATCTGCGCCGACGTCTAGAGTTCACGTCCGAGGCTACGCATAAGCCGACGCCTACAAAACAGCAGGCATCTACGCCGTTACCAAGTACCATAAATAAAAATTCAAAGTCCCAACCAACGCTATATGACCAAGCCAACCCACGCTGATTGGGCCAACGTCACCCCACTATCCACGGATCCGCCAAAGCCACCCGAACGCACCTGTGATTGTGCCCTACGCCCGGTACCCACACCACAACGCCTGTCGTGCCCAAACCTCGTCGGAACTTTACGCCCAGTACTACGCGCTGTCAACGTCTCCCGCCTACGCCTGCCCCTCAACACTCTCGTCCGTCGCCTCTGCCTCCTGGTATACCGCCGAAAGTTCAGGGACAAATCCCATTTCCAGCAGGTAACGACACTATTCGCCCCACCAACCTAAAGATTGTTAGATTCTAAGATTTACTAAATATATTAATAAAGAAAACCATCTTGTTATATTGAACCAAAAAAGACTGCAAATTATAAATATTCTGTAAGACACGAACGTCTGGTCCGACGAGTTATACCCCGGCAAGAGTAACGTTACAAAATATAGATCAAAAAATCAAAATAAATGACTTTTGATAAAGCATCTGGGTATTGGTACTATATAACCTCTGTTTTCAATTTGAAGCAAACATTTTATGTAACAACTGTACAACTTTTTTGGAATCGGTTAAAACATATGGAATAAGATATGTCAGATCTATTAAAGAAAAAAATCAAAGCTTGCATTCAGCTAGTAGGCAATTTAAAAAAAAAAGAAAATTTCGATTTGCCCGAAAACCCGACCGAAATTCGGTTTCGGGTTTTCGGCCAAAAAAAAGCTGTTTACGCTGTGTTTCGGATTCGGCTGAAAATTAAAATATCGCGTTCGGCCAAATTCCGTTTTAGGCCGAAATTTCTATATTTCCGCCGAAAAGTTCGGTTTGATAGAAAAATGTAACAAATAAATAACAAAGATTACACTGATCGACAAAACTGGACTTTTTGTGATAGACAAATTCTTATGGATACGAAAATAATAATAATGAAATTTTTACAGCACCAAAAATACAATTTGTGTGGCGTTTGCAGAAAAATGGTGCGTGCTGAAAAATTTTTATTATTATTTTCGGATTTAGCGTATCAAAATACACAAGGAACAACCAAGTGGATGAAAGCGGTATGTAACACAAATTTAAGCATTGATCATAGTTTCGAAGAATCAGAAGCGACAAAGAAGACATGTCCTATCGGAGTAGATCTAATACTCTCGCAATGATTTATAAATTTATACTCCTCTACTACGGTGGCAGATTTTTCTACTTCCCTCAAGATATTTTCTACTACTATGGTAAGAAATCTACTCCTCAAAATATTATGTAAGTTTCATACAATGCAAAAGTACTATTCTTTCTACAAATCTGCTTCCCCGCCAGAAATTTCTACAACTCTCGTAGAATTTCTAGTACTCTACGCATAAACCCATATCTACTCCCCTCTCTTGAAATCTACTACCCTGACAGTAATTTCTACTACTCTTGATTGCCACGTATTTGAAATAAAGGGTTTTTGGGTACTTTCCTCCGAATATCATTGCAGATTTTGAAGTCGCCAAAAACCCTTAATTTTAAATCGAAATTGCTGAAATGAATTTAAAGGAAATTTATTTTCTGCTTTTTAGCCGCTTAAAGAGTTATATTTTGAAAAACTTGTTTTTAACTCTTTTTTATTTTCCCCCTTTTCTTCCCTTTTTAACGTTTTTTCCCGAATGCGAACCTAAGTAAAAAATTTCAGTCTTGTAGCTTACAAAACACGAAAGTTAGAACTTTAAATTGGCTCCATCCCTTTGTCCCCACACCCCCCTTTCCAAAGGGTCAAAAATTTAATTTTGTCAATTAGAACTCACCTTCATCATTGTAGCTTGAAAGAATTGGAAGTTATGCCATGTATAAAAAAAGGGGTTTGAGTCCCCCCACGCCCCCTTACCCTCTGATGGATAATTTAATAGAATGCATTGTCACCGGAGTTCTATCAGTGTTCCAAATTTCAGCTCTCTAGCTCATGTGGAAGTGTATGTCCACCCAACGTGTAGAGACCCGAAGAAAGTGAAAATAAGCGAGAGAGCAACAATTCTGAACGCTCATGTTTTATGATGGCTGCAAATATGAGTCAGCTTCGCGACATGCATTCGGCGCACATTTAATGTGTGGATTTCGCATTTATGTTGTGACCGAAAATTGTTTAAGACATTTGAAATTTGTGAAGAACAAAATATTGTTGGCAGGCGATATGAGGAAAGTACCCAAAAAAATTTAAATCGAAATTGCTGAAATTATTTTAAAGGAAATTTATTTTCTGCTTTTTAGTCGGTTAAAGGGGTGTATTTTAAAAAACTTGTTTTTTACTCTTTACAGCAGTAATGCCAAATTGAGGGTAATTTCCCTTTTTGAGGGATTTTTTGGTCGTATTTTACCTAAAAGGGAAAAAGGTACTTTTTGTATCCATTTGAAGAAAAAAAGGGATATTTTAACTTTAATTTTTTTTTATATATTTAAACATATATATAATTTTTTATTATAAATGATGCAGTTTTGTTTCTTGGAAGTTTTTCTACAAAGTACCTTTCAATAATTTTTTATCTACGATGAACCTTTTCTCCTATAAATTCAATTTGGTGAACTCGCATCTGATTTTCTCATACAAGAATTCATTCATGATATGCCACTTGTTTATGACTCCATTAATGCCAAATTCCCAATTTATATATTTTTAAACAAATTTTTGTTACTAAAATTTGCGTTATTTTGTGGCGGAATTGTGTGTGGGAATTTTCGTGGGTATTTTTTGTTGTCCGTTGAGGAAAAAAAGGGTTTTTATTTTTTTTATGGGAAATTTCGAGCAAAGTCCCTGGATTTATGAAAAAATATCCCAGTACTAAAAATGGACCGGGATCCCGTATCCCGAAAAGCCCTAGTACGGATATACATACGTGTTCACTTTGGTCGAAAGTTTGTAACCTCATATATTCTTCCACATACCCCAAATGCTCCCCTATGTCCCTCCTATAGCCACCTATGTCACCCTTACGACCTCCATATGTCCAAAATATGTCCACATAGTTCTCCCTATACGTACCTATAACGCCCCTTTGTCCCGCCCATTACCACCATATCTTCGCTCTACGGTCTCTCTATGTTGCCCCTATATCATCCCATGCCCCTCCATGAGCCCCTTATGTCCCCCGTCAATATCATACCCAATAAAAAAAAATAATGAAATTTTTCAATATAATCGTCATACAAAGTACGTTTTTACATATGAAAATTTAGACCCCATATCTGACCAGTGATGCTGGTACTCTGGAACCGGAAGTCAAACAAATTTCTTAGGAATAAATTCATAAGGCGTATGAACAATTCATACTGGCTGTGCAGGTGTCACGGACAATGATTGCAAGTGGTCGTGTTGTGGTTGCAATCGAAATTTGGTCGAAACTTAAGTCAATTGACTCTAATTTTTTAATTGTTTGCTACCAAAACACGCCTATTTGTTTCAAATGTATTATCTAAAAATATAAAAATAAAAAATTTTAAAATAAAAAACTGTAAATCAAGAAAAACAGCAAACTATGTCTAAGCTGAAATTCCCCCACACAGTATGATCCATTTAGAAGTATCTCGAACATTAAAAAATGTTGTCTCAAGACCCCATTTTGGGCCATTTATAGGAGGTTTCGGAGAATCTGACCACGTTCAAAATACATTTCTAAAAATTTCCAATCCAATCCACCAAAAAAAAATTTGTATCTCAAGACCCACTTTGACCTATTTATATGTGGGCTTGGAAGCTCGGACCATGTTAAAAATACATTTCCAATCGAATACAGCAATAAAAAAACTTGCAAAATATTGACCATTTTTTTCGTTATATGAAAGCCACGCCCAGTTTTTATCCGATTTGGCTAATTCTCGAACTTGATCTCAGTATTCACGAGAAAAACATGTACTCAAAGTTTCAAGTCTGTATCCCCGGACAGACGGACGGACGGACATCGCCTCAAGGCTGATCAAGAATATATATACTTTTCCATACCGGACACGCTACAAACGTTGTGTCAAAAGTTATTAATCCCTGCCAGAGTGTGTGTGGGGGTATAAAAAATTAAAAATAGTAAGTAAAAATCACAGAATAAAAGATTTAAAATCTGAACAAAAGGAAAAAATGGTAAAAACTAAAAAAAAGTTAAAACAAAAATCTGCAAAAATTTTCAAATATAAAATTGTAAAAAAAAGAGTAAAAAACAAGTTTTTTAAAATATATCCCTTTAACCGACTAAAAAGAAGAAAATAAATTTCCGCAATTTCGATTTACTTCGCTACTTTCTTCTTATCATTGGAGATTTTGAAGTCGCCGAAAACCCTTAATTTTAAATCGAAACTGCGGAAATTAATTTAAAGGAAATTTATTTTCAGCTTTTTAGTCGGTTAAAGGGTTATATTTTAAAAAACTAGTTTTTTACTTTTTTTTTATTTATTCTTTTTTTTTTTAAATTTTTTTCTCCTCTTTCTTTCCCCTTTTTTACTCTTTTTCCCGAATGCGAACCTAAGTTAAAAAAATTTCAGCTCTGTAGCATAAAAAATACGAAAGTTAGAACTTTAAATTGGCTCCATCCCGCTCCCCTTTGCCCCCACACCCCCTTTCCAAAGGGTACAAAATTTCATTTTAAAAAGGGGTTTGTGTCCCCCCACTGTCCCCTACACCTCTGATGGACCCCAAATTTCAGCTCTCTAGCTTATGTGGAAGTGTATGAAAAAGCTCCCCGCAGATATATATATATATATATATATATATATAGATATATACTATATATTAATATATATATTTGTCCAGGTCTGTCTGTCTGTCAGTCTTTCTGTCTGTTCTGTCTGTCCTCAACAAATTTACAACTTCACTTAAAAAATTTTTTAAGGAGTTAACCTTCTTTTTCTTTTTTAATGTTAGCCATTTTGGTGGTTTGTCCACTCGACGCTGCGGTCGTGAGAAGGAACCAGAGCCACTTACAAATATATTCACACATATATTTTTTCTTATAAATGTTAGCCGCCCTGGTGAGGAACCGAACCCACAATGCAGCGATTGTAAGTAAGATAAGTAGCGAACTATGCGCCTTCTCACCAGAGCCACTAATGCTCATACAATACCTTTACCTAATATCGATTAACTTCATCAGGCCGCATGCAAAACGCTTTCATGTATATACACTGAGGCATTCAATCCCGAAGTGTTTTTGAAAATCCCGGGATTTCGGGATTTGAAATTACAATCCCGGGATCCCGGGATTTGTTCGGGATTTTCGGGATTTTCCAATTAAATACAATAATTAATATAAAATTAAAGAAAAAATTGTTGCAACAATATTTTAAGTTTAATTTCATTTTAATTCGACAAAGAAATAATATTTATTAAATATAGCATTAAACAAAACAAATAAATAAGTCGAACAAAAAGTAATTCTTTTTAAATTACATTGATCGAACAATTTTTTTTTGCGACCTGAATCTGAATATTATCATAAAATTCAGCCAGCTCCATTTCATGCTACACACGAAAAAGTTACATTCAGTAGTTTTAGTATTATAGCTAGAACGGATACACGAATTGTTGTTTAAAACATATATCTTTTTTGCAAAAAAAAAAAATTTTTTTAAATTCACAAAATTTTATTCAGATCGATAAAAATTGTTTGTTAACCGTTATTGACAAAAATGTTGTCAATTTTTGTGTGTGTGTAGCACTAAATCTGCAAAAGTGGGTTTTTTTAATTTACCAATTAGATTGGATGTAAATGCACGGCTGTATTTTTGTAGAAAACCGTCAAAAATATCTTAAACACTGCATAAAAAAAGCCTTTTTTGAATCCCGGGATCCCGGACTGAAAATCCCGGGTTTCCGGGATTGAGAAAACGTCCGGGATCCCGGGATTTCGGGATTCGGGATCCCGGGATTGAATGCCTTAATATACACACACAAAAAATCATCTTTGATATATAAACAAAAATAGCATCGACCAAAGCTGCCACCTTTAAGAAAATAACACTACCACAAGACTACCGTTGCCACCTAACACTATTTCCACCTATTACTGTGGTGTATTAGATTTTCATATTACACTTTCATATTACACTTTCCTATAAACTGCATATATTCCCAGTACAACATTAAGGTCCGCACACATCAACGCGAAGTACCGCAGCCGCAGCGAAACTTACTCAAAAATGTTTCTTGCAAATGCGAAAATATATTTGTTTGAGGTGAGAAATTTCATAAAAACAAATAAAAATGTGAATCATTTATAAATTAAAATTCCCGAACAAAAATACTACAAAATGAACACCTATCTTAGAAGTCACTCAAGAAATTGTAAAAAATCAAAACTTAAAAAAATTTATTTCTCGGAAAGCAGATTCTTGCTACAATAAAAGATTCAGATTCGGTTTTAGTACGTCAAAATACATAATACGAAAATAAAAATTGAAAAAATCCAATGAATAAAACGCTTTGCAATAAAAATAATCGACAATCGGAAATAATGTTTAGCCGTTAGGTGGCAACGCTAGCCTTTTGGTAGTATTATATCCTTAAAGGTGGCAATGGTAATCAAATATATAAATATCGCCATTAGCTCAGTTTATTTTATAGCTGGCAGTGGTCTGTTGGCTAGAGCCTCCGCTTTGTCTGCGGCAGTCTTGCCTTCCACCGGTCGTATTTTTTTTTGAATCCATTGCTTGATATTCTTTTTTCTTTTTTTAATCTTTCTTTTTTAATGCAACAGTTCAACTTTACACAATTACATCATCAAACAAAATTTCTTTCTATTCTTTACAAAATTTAATAAAAGTTCACATATTTCACAAATGATTTTCATATGTATATATAAATTATGGAGTTCACCATTCGGCTTGGTTTACCTAACCACCATTAGCTGAATTTATTTTATAACTGGCTGTGGTCTGTTGGCTAGAGCCTCCGCTTTGTCTGCGGCAGTCTTGGGTTCAAGCCTTCCACCGGTCGTATTTTTTTTTTTAATCCATTGCTTGATATTCTTTTTTCTTTTTTTAATCTTTCTTTTTTAATGTAACAGTTCAACTTTACACAATTACATCATCAAACAAAATTTCATTCTATTCTTTACAAAATTTAATAAAAAAAAACATATTTCACAAATTTCTATAAAAAAAAAATAACATTTAAATTTTAAAAACAGAAAATATTTTTGAATCTAAAATATATTTAATAAACATTTAATTTTTTCAAATTAGTGTGTTTTATTCCAGTGCATGGCACGGGCAAATTTACTATTAAACATAAACATAATTGTCGAAAATTGAAAAACACTATTATTACCCACATTTCAAACTAACTACAAAACATATTCTAGAAGTTTTTCTGCAAAATTTTTCTTCACCAACCCTTTTACATATATTTTTTCTGTCCCTACGCCATCCTGTATCGCAAAATTTACGTCCCGCAGAAAATGCGAATGCCGCAAACACATGCCGGTTATACCGAACGGTGATGCGCAAATGGGGCGCCGTCGCCTTAAGTTCCATTTAGATTGCAAGAATGCACGGTGAAAATCGGTGAAAATATTTGGACACACTCTGCCTTCAGATTCGTGTCTGGGAATATGCCATGAATATAGACAGTTAAATTGGCCCTTCACAAGTTCAACGTCTACATACAGATTTCTTAAATGCGCATTTCCTTCCGCGTACCATCTCCTCTTTTCCATTTCCTATTTGGCAACGCCCACAGCTAACGGTTCTTCATCATCATTTTCTGCAATCCGCATAACCAGTGCTGCCGTTGCCTTCTCACCTTTAGGGACAATTTCACTGCACTCCATTGCAGTTTTAATGCAGAAAATCAACCATTTATATTTCAATCTACTACGGGAAAACGCTTTTTGTTAACTTCGCACCCCTGATTGAAGTTAACAAAAAACGTTTGCTGTTGCTTAAGAGAATAGCACAATTGTGCTATGAAATGAGCATCTCTGACTTAAATCGTACTTAAATGTATTCTGCATAATTGGCCCTCGCATTAAAAAATATTACAGTCGCAAAATAACAAATAAAAAAAATATATATGTCCCTTTCAATACAACTTTCGCTTCGGTCGTCGATAAACTAATTTCATTGACTTTTAAAAAACTTCACGCCCAAAAATTTGTTTTATATACACGACATTTTCCAAACGGCCAATTGCTGTATGTAAAAATTCCCTAAACATTTTCCTCTCGGTTTCGCAACACTGTTTCGAAATTCGGAATGCAACTTCCAACGGGACTTTCAGCCGAACAATAAACATTTTCTACGATCACTGAAAGTACCAAACTAATTAGTGTTAAATATACTGTTCCGTTGGCATACAATAACTACTTGAAGTTAGTACAACAAAATATCCCAATATATTCTGATAACCCAACATATTCTGAACTCTGAATTCAACGTTTACCATACAATTTTATAAACACCTAAAAAGTTTCGCAACATCAAGTGCCAACCACAAACATTTGGATAAATAAAAAAGTTTCCAGTTTCCAGTTATAATTCTTACTTAAAGTTCGCACAAAAAAAAAAACCTAAATATCTACCAGTTACAATTACAACGAAAACGTAAGTATTACATATACATTGTTTTTTCAAATTTTAATTTTGTTACGATTTACAAAACGTTCCAAATTACCATTTGCAACTCCTACATTCATTCTTATTTTCCTAATTTCAATTGGAATTATGTTTCGTTTTACACTTATGGTTCCCACACACCAACACGAAATTTCGCAGACGAAGCGAAACTCGCTCAAAAATTGTTCTTGAAAATGCGATAGTGCGTTCCTTTCGACAATATTTATAAATGATATACATTTTTATTTGTTTTTATGTCATTTTTCACCAGAAACAAATCTTTTTTAATTGGTATATCACCTTTTCTAGAACAATTTTCGATCAAGTTTCGCGGCGTCTGCGAAATTTTGCGTTGGTGTGTCCGGAACCTTTATAACACATATACAGCTGAAGCCCAGAAAAAAGTAGCGGCCGCCCTTTTAACTTTTGATTTATTTTCGAACATTTCATTGCTCTTTACTTGGGACAGCTAAGGTCAAATTAGGCAAATATTTGTACAAAAAACTCAGCAATTTTTAAAACAACTAACATCGTATGTGACAGTATTTTACTTTTTCTGAATGTATTTCCCCAGTATTTGCGCAAATATTTGCCTACTCTGAACTTACCTTAACTTCTTAAGGTAAGTTTGCATTAATTAAAAGAAAATAATCTTTATAACTTCCAAATTTAACATTCGCAACTGATTCATTTCATCTTTCTTCATTTCAATTGGAATTTTGTTAACATTTACAAAATGTTTCAATTTCACAGCTACCATTCATACATTAATCTCTTATTTCTTTTGATATTTCGGAAAGCAGATTTTGGCTGCAAAAAAAGATTTCAGATTCGGTTTTAGGACATCAAAATACATAATACGAAAATAAAAAATTGGAAAAACCCAATGATTAAATCGCCTTGCAATAAAAAAATTCGACAATCGGAAAAAATATTTAGCCGTGACAACAGTGTTAGGTGGCAACGCTAGCCTTTTGGTAGTATTATTTCCTTAAAGGTGGCAATGGTAAATCAAAGCTATATTTTTGTGTGTATATACACATTCACCATACAGCTTGATGAACTATATCGCCATTAGCTCAATTTATTTTATAGCTGGCTGTGGTCTGTTGGTTAGAGCTTCGGCCTATGACTGCGGCAGTCATAGGTCGTTTTTTTTTTTGAATCCATTGCTTGATATTCTTTTTTCTTTTTTTAATCTTTCTTTTTTAACAGTTCAACTTTACACAATTACATCATCAAACAAAATTTCTTTCTATTCTTTACAAAATTTAATAAAAAATTACATATTTCACAAATTTCTATAAAAAAAAATTACATTTAAATTTTAAAAACATAGAAAATATTTTTGCATCTAAAATATATTTAGTAAACATTTAATTTTTTCAAATTAGTGTGTTTTTTTCCCGTGCATGGCACGGGCAAATTTACTAGTATATATATAGTAGTCCACCCAAAGCAAAGTCTACCCAAAGTTAATATAAGGGTTATACAAATAATATAGAAAGCTCGCACTGATTTTTATACTCGAATGCCAAAACATACATTGTTGCTTTTTGTATATGACAGACATGCAGCTGAGCGTGTATGTGCCCATACAACGCAGCAAAGCTTGTGAATTTTTGTTAAAATAGAACTAAAATTTTAAAATAAAAAATAAATAATTTATTTGGAGTCCGATGAAATCTGAATTTTAATTATATCTACACTGAGAAGAAAATGTTTTAAAATTAAACGGAAATGTTCTAAAAATATAAAACGATTTTGTTTTTGAAATAAAACTATGTACAGATTTGTTTTATTTGCCGCCATACACGTTGCAACTTAGTGGTTGTGGCTAAAAAACGTAACTAGAAAACAGTAAATCGTTGTTACGAAGCCCTCCATAATCTTGGCACAGATAACGTAGTCAGTCTAGTGTGGGTACCGGGTCACTGCGACATAGAAGGAAATGATAAGGCGGATGAGTTGGCTAAGGATGGTGTTCATTTAGGAACTTCAGCTATGTCCATTCCTCCACCTATACAACACTTTTATATAAACCAGGATATCAGGATAGGAGTTGTAACGGGACACTGTCATTGACACTGGCCATCACGCCTTTAGGATGGGTCTAGTGTCTAACAACTGGATTCCGAACTGCAATGAACCGGAAGAAGAGGAGACACTGGAACACCTGCTATGTTTTTGTCTGGCCCTAGCTAGAACCAGGCTCAGGATACTGGGAAAAGCCTTTTTTAACTCGCTAATGGGGGTAACTACTCTGCAACTTTCTCAACTGAAGCACTTCGCGATGCCGATAACAACATGTGTTTGCGAAAAAGCCATGGAAAAAATGTTGCATGAAGAAGCCATGCAAAGTGAACGAGAACGAATTTTGGTGCAAGAAAACTTAGTATGAAAAACTGCTTTTTATTAATTTTCTGTAAAAAATGTTGTTATGCAGATTTTTTTTACAAAACATTATTTTTAAGAAATTTTGAGATAAATATTTGTTTATAATTTTACAACTTAATTTTATTTCGAAGAATACTTAAAATTTAGTTATATTAATATTATCGCTTTTGTGAAAAATGGAAACGCAAGTTTGTTAGCTGCAAGTTTTTTTGTATTGTTCGCAGTGAATTTGGGTAAAACTTTTCACTTAATAGAATTTGAAGATATTTGTAGATACGTACTTTTCATTCTCTATATCTTCGGGTTGATAATACATATGGCTTGGCGGTTAAGACCTAATGTAGATATCTTATCTAGCACCAACGTGGCATACCTATCTCGATTTCGCCCTAAATTGGACTTAGTAACTTTTCACTGAACGACGACGATATATAACATCGGTTGGAGAATTATTTTTAAATCCCTTTACTGTTAATGTAGAAAATTTTTATAAGTTTGTAGATGTTAATTAACGATTTTCAGTTAAATTCCTGGTTAAACTAAGTTACTTTTTACACTTACTTTTTAATTATGCCTAATTAAATAACTGTACCAAGCAGGAGTTCTTTGTTGTCTCACTCAACTGGACCAACGTATGGTTGGTGCAGTTTAGATACTTAAAAATAAACCTTTTCTTTGAAACATAAGAAAAGGAAAGTGATTTTTCCACTTCACTGATCCGTCTGATCATTAAAACCTTGCATGGGTACATTTTAGAGCAAATGTTTTTATACTCGAATGCCAAAACATACATTGTTGCTTTTTGTATATGACAGACATGCAGCTGAGCGTGTATGTGCCCATACAACGCAGCAAAGCTTGTGAATTTTTGTTAAAATAGAACTAAAATTTTAAAATAAAAAATAAATAATTTATTTGGAGTCCGATGAAATCTGAATTTTAATTATATCTACACTGAGAAGAAAATGTTTTAAAATTAAACGGAAATGTTCTAAAAATATAAAACGATTTTGTTTTTGAAATAAAACTATGTACAGATTTGTTTTATTTGCCGCCATACACGTTGCAACTTAGTGGTTGTGGCTAAAAAACGTAACTAGAAAACAGTAAATCGTTGTTACGAAGCCCTCCATGATCTTGGCACAGATAACGTAGTCAGTCTAGTGTGGGTACCGGGTCACTGCGACATAGAAGGAAATGATAAGGCGGATGAGTTGGCTAAGGATGGTGTTCATTTAGGAACTTCAGCTATGTCCATTCCTCCACCTATACAACACTTTTATATAAACCAGGATATCAGGATAGGAGTTGTAACGGGACACTGTCATTGACACTGGCCATCACGCCTTTAGGATGGGTCTAGTGTCTAACAACTGGATTCCGAACTGCAATGAACCGGAAGAAGAGGAGACACTGGAACACCTGCTATGTTTTTGTCTGGCCCTAGCTAGAACCAGGCTCAGGATACTGGGAAAAGCCTTTTTTAACTCGCTAATGGGGGTAACTACTCTGCAACTTTCTCAACTGAAGCACTTCGCGATGCCGATAACAACATGTGTTTGCGAAAAAGCCATGGAAAAAATGTTGCATGAAGAAGCCATGCAAAGTGAACGAGAACGAATTTTGGTGCAAGAAAACTTAGTATGAAAAACTGCTTTTTATTAATTTTCTGTAAAAAATGTTGTTATGCAGATTTTTTTTACAAAACATTATTTTTAAGAAATTTTGAGATAAATATTTGTTTATAATTTTACAACTTAATTTTATTTCGAAGAATACTTAAAATTTAGTTATATTAATATTATCGCTTTTGTGAAAAATGGAAACGCAAGTTTGTTAGCTGCAAGTTTTTTTGTATTGTTCGCAGTGAATTTGGGTAAAACTTTTCACTTAATAGAATTTGAAGATATTTGTAGATACGTACTTTTCATTCTCTATATCTTCGGGTTGATAATACATATGGCTTGGCGGTTAAGACCTAATGTAGATATCTTATCTAGCACCAACGTGGCATACCTATCTCGATTTCGCCCTAAATTGGACTTAGTAACTTTTCACTGAACGACGACGATATATAACATCGGTTGGAGAATTATTTTTAAATCCCTTTACTGTTAATGTAGAAAATTTTTATAAGTTTGTAGATGTTAATTAACGATTTTCAGTTAAATTCCTGGTTAAACTAAGTTACTTTTTACACTTACTTTTTAATTATGCCTAATTAAATAACTGTACCAAGCAGGAGTTCTTTGTTGTCTCACTCAACTGGACCAACGTATGGTTGGTGCAGTTTAGATACTTAAAAATAAACCTTTTCTTTGAAACATAAGAAAAGGAAAGTGATTTTTCCACTTCACTGATCCGTCTGATCATTAAAACCTTGCATGGGTACATTTTAGAGCAAATGTACCCATCATGTTGACGAACTGAATGTGGCATGGTTTGCATACAATAGTTCAGTGTTTACACCACCAACTGCGCAAGTGGTAATAGTTTTGTCTGTTCTCACGGTGTGTAGAATCTATGAGCATCGTGGGTGGAAACTCAACAGTGGCTTGTTCCACTTGACAATACCGTTTACCATTGCCGCCACAATAGTTGATGGTGCGATAGAACGCAGGGGGTATGAAATCCTTTTGATTCTATTTTAAGTAGCTCGTAATGTATACACATGATCTGCCGCAACCAGATCGTATAAGTAGGGTAGTTTTAAGGTATTTTTGTATTTCTAAGTAGGTTCTAAGATTATAAAAAAAGGCTTCAGTTTACTGAGCAATTTAGTTACCCCACAAACCTCGCCGCACTCGGGTCTTTTTTATTGTTATAAAGAAGTAAACACTTACCCAAATTCGTGGACGATATGTTGTCATCACGCATGGAGTGACTCGATGATGCTTGAGATATGCTGCTTGATTCAGTACTATGCACCAATAGATTATTAATTTCAGCCTGGTTGGTCCGAAACCGTCTCCGTAACTTTGGCATATCAAAGGGTAGATCACCCAAGTCAACCGATGTAGCGCTACCCGACGTACAAGCTTCCTGTGAGATGAATTTGAAAATTATTTCTAAAATAGGTTTGGGACCGAGGGAGACTCACGTGCTGCAGTGTTTTCCTGCGTCTTAGTTTTGGCATGTCGAATGGTAGATCATGCAAATCTTGTGGTATGCCGACACTATTACAAACGCCGCCAGATGCGCTCATTACACTGTTGTTCTTATCCGATGGCTGAAAATTAAGTTTTGGCAGCGTAAACTTTTGAGTACATGTCGATGGTTTGCCATCTTCACGAGAATGCAATGAAATTCCACTGTCGGAGCCGAGTATCTCATCAGCCAACTGTAATAGTGTTTTGTTGGCTGGAAGTTTTCTCTTCTTCAGTGCGTCTATTTGCATCTGTGCCGGTGGCCGTGAATTCTCCACAGGTGTTTGTCCATGCTGTAACTGTTGTGGCGAGGCATCTTCCGGCGATGCAGAGTGTATTTTGTTTTGATCGGATATTTCAGAAGCTGGTTCTTGAGATGATTTGTCCGAGATTGGACTAAGGATATGCAATTTTGAATGAATGACAACGGGGGCTCTGAGTGGGAATGCGACGCTCGATCGACCAGATTCAGAGCTATGTGAACTCAACGAAGTTGAGTGCCTTGATTCTGAGCTAGAAGTACTACGATTGCCTTCGCTGGTACTCGAGCGCAACGATTCCATGCTGCCACCACTACTCGATGTGCCGATACTCTCGGTCGAAGAGTAGTTGTGCTGCCTTCGACTTTCATTTCGTACATGGTGGTGGTGGGAAGAATGGCCGTCGCTTTTTCGCAATTCCAGCACCCGTCCAGACTCAAGCACAAATGACCGAGGTCTATCACGAGTTCTGGAACTGCTGGCTAATGAAGAATGATGAGCGTGGTGTGAAGCGGAGGAAGGAGGATTTACGTATGCGCTATCAATGAGGCTGTTCTCATTGCTAATGGTCAGTGAGGAGTCCTGCTGCTGCCGTAGTGTTTTTTGTATTGGAAGACGTAAGTCGCGAAGTCTGGGATGAGCCGGATTTGATAATGGCAGATTTGGAGCACTCCTAATACTGTTCATAAAGAAACGACCATGTTTACCTGGAAATTTCATTGGTAGCGGTGCGGTGGAAGGCGGCGATGGCGTATATCCACGCATTGGTAATTGCGACGAGGACGCTTCGGTTTTAATTTGCTGATCAATTTTCGGATTGCAGATGTGAACATTTCCCAGATCAGTTGAGAGCCCGGAAATACTGCCTGCAATAGAATCCGTACTATGTACGGGACCTGCGCCACTACAAGCTAACTGTGGCGATATCTTGCCACTTGCATTGCCACCGGAAGCACTAGTTTGATCATGTAACGCCTGGTTTTTGGAATTTTTCAATCGTTTTCCTTCTAGTCTACTCTTTCCTTGGTTTGACTTTGAGGAGCGCGTCTCAGGTTTTGGTGGCAAATTATTACCATTGCTTAGTTGCATCAGAACCGAATGATTTGTTACGCGATCAACTTCGTCTAAATCATCATCGGATTTAGCTACCTTACAGTCAAAAGCGGTTTCATACAACTGTCGTGTGCGGCCAGACATTTCGTCGTCGTCAACGTCTGCAGCGGGTGTTGTATCGGTATTAACTATACTACTGGTGTCAATCACAATTCGCGAAACATTCGAAATTGCTGGGTTTGAATCTTGAGAGCAATCAGGGCATTCGTGAACGCCATTTGGATGTACATAGAATATACTTCGCGGGCGAAAATACTCGTCTACGTCATCGTTGATTGTTGGTGCAACACAGGTGCAAACTGCTGGGCCCAGCAATCTATGCGGCGGCATCGACGGAGACTCCTCGTCAAAGGGATCGCTCTTCAATCCCTCGGGATCGTGAATGCAAGCGGTGGTGGCGGTTGAATTGAGTGGTAGAACGTTGCAAGTTTTGCGTACCAGTGCCAAAGCTCGTGCGTGCCACTCACGCCGCTTTAAACATTCACTGCAGTCGGATTCCTCTGAGGTTGTTGTGAACGGCGAGTTGCAGCGTATAATGTGTACTCCCTCCTCAACGAAAGAATATCGCTTCGGAGTCTCGTTAGCTGTAAGTGCTGCAGTAGTTGTGGGTTCTGTTTCCGTAAATTCGTCGACCGTAAATTCGTCGACCGGAGCGTCAAGGCTGCTGCTCTTGCGATAGGATGCAACAGTTACAGGTTGTTGTGTTAGTTGCGGAGGCTCCGAAGCTGTGGACTGGCGACACTTGTTTTTCGTGTCCTTTTCTGTGACACTACTAGATGCGTCCTTTGGTTTAAGTAAATCGGAGTAATAATAAGGTGATGGATTGCGTTTGCTGGTTTCAGTGGACGCAACTGTTACTTTTCGTGGACTGCGGTGCAATTGGGGCGGTAGCGGACGAACAAGATCATCCGATATACTGTCGGGCGAATTGAGTTCAGGAACTTTAATAGATTGGATGTCGTCGTCGTCCGATGACTTGGGAGCCGAAGAATCTGGAGTGAATTGAAGGATAATAGATTACTAAATTAAGGCTACATATTATCGATTTCAATTTGAAAAGGTTAAATTAAAGGTTGCACTTTTTGAGAATTTGCTCCCAACTAAATGTTACCGGATGTCACAAGATCTAGCTGTCTGATGTTGCAGCACATGGCATAAAGTGATTTTGAAAAAAAATGTTTCCAAAAAATTACACTGTGTCTCAAAATGAAAATCGCAAAATACCCTCTGTTCGGGACAATAATAGGTTGTACCCATTTTACTATAGGGTATACGGCTATTTTATAGTTACAATGGGTGAATCAAGCAATTTTAAAGCTTTAGAGTGGCTCCGAACTAAACACATGTAATGTAGCGGTAGTGTGTTTCAAACAAAACTCAGTGATTTGTGCTTGGTTTTGTTTCGTTTATCTTTGAGAGAAATAATACGAAAATAATACAAAACCTCTCTTTTGATGCTGTCGCAAGTTTTTCGGCTCCACAAAAAATCAAAAGTAAACACGGAAAAATACACCTAATTAAACAAAAAGTCCGCGAAAAAAACGATAAAGTCATCATCATCTCTATTTCGCATGCAGTCGGCATCGTCGGAGCCGCTCCAAAACACTAAAAAAAAACAATAAACAACAACAAGAAAGTGCGAGAGCCGCAAAAAAAATACGTGTCCCCACCAGGCATGTAAAAGTAGGTACAATTGTACCTTTTTCCATTCTATTTCACTTCGAAGGAACTATAGGTACAATCGTCACATTTTAAGTACAATTTGAATATTTGGGCAATTTTTTTTGTATTTTTTTTTTTTGTATTTTTATTTGTATTAGTTATTGTATAATTTGGTTGCATTTATCATCGATAATTCTAAAATCGATAATTGCCTTCGTTGAAAATCATTTGAGAATAAATTGAAAGTAAATGCGCCGTTAGCTATTGGTTCATATCGATACCTTAAAGAACAACCATCCTATGTCCATTTTTTCTCTAGAAAATGAAAAACAAGTTTTCAAATTAGTATGCTTTGTATGGAAATTGATTTTTATTTCCTCATTTATTACTTTCATTACGTTTCCAACAAACCACTATAGCCTGTCTGATGCAGCTTCTTCTCAGGAATCCAAAAATGCCAAAAACTCGATTATAATCATTTTACTATCAGTTAGTTTCGTTGTTTACGTGGCACGTGGCATCCAACACGGATTTACAAAATTTGTTTCGTTTGAAGATGGAACGGTGGCTTTTTCGAAAAGGCAACGAAAAAATGCCACCACCAACTTCAAAAGCAGCTCCAACTTCGAAAGTTCCTCCAACTTCAAAAGCAGCACCAACTTCGAAAGTATGTCTACCTTCAAAAGCAGCTGTACCTTTACTTTCGGAAGAACCTTTACGTCTTTAATTTCAACGTTTCGTCACTACTGAATTTTAATACATCAAACGAAGTTCTACTTGAAAATGATCTTTTAGAGTGACTTATTTATTTATTTTTTGTACTTATTTATTATTTAAAACTGAATACCTGAAACAATTTTTATTTTGCTAGTAATCTAGATCTCAAAGTTGTATTGAAAATTAAATGGTTAATTTTTTCGTCATTTCCGAAATGTAAAACGTATAAAATGTATTAATAAAAATTGGAAAAAAATGGAACATTAAAAAAAAAATTTAGGTACAATTTCTTGAAAAAAGTACAATTTTTCATGTCTTTTGGGTACATTAAAAAACAATTATTTTACATCCCTGGTCCCCACTTGCCCCCAATAGCGATGACTCCCTTCGTCCATCGTCGCAAAATGCAACGCTCTCAAAGCACACTGTATCGTTAGTGTTGCCAACTACTCCCGATCAACTACTTATACACGGTGGATCTCTCACACCTGTTCTCTCATGGAGTAAAGAATGTGCAACTCCCAACACACACACAGGTAACTCTGTTTCGCCTTTTGTTCTCGAAATTCCATTTCAGCACAACATGCAAATTCCCCTTTGCGTTATTCCCGCTCAGAACATAAATGAGCAAACAAAATTTGTCGATAAATTAAAAACAACAAAACTTCAAAGTAGCTCTATCTCTAGAGAACATAATATAAAGGCGGCGGCAGCGCAGACAGGTATTGACGCCTACTTCAAACGAAGAGGTTCTCCTCCTGGAAATATGAATTCATCCAAAATTCAAAAGACTAATCCCAAAAAGTCTATTGAGTTAGGGCAAAACTGATTTGTTATTCTTGCCGAAACAACGATTTCAGATCCGATTCCGAAAATACAAAAACCCCCACCAATTTACTTACGTGAAAAAAACTCAAGTCCCCTAATAAAAATAATTTCCCAAATCATTGGTGACCACACATTTCATGTAATCCCTATTCTTAAGTGAAGAATTCATGAAACTAAAATTCAAATCTATAGCGAGGCAAATTATAGAAAAATTATCGAATCGATAATTCAGAAAAGAGCTATTACACATATCAGCTCAAAAGCTCCAAAGGTCTCTCCGTTGTCCTGAAAGGCATTGACTCGTTTGTTGAATGCAATGAAATCAAAAGCGCTCTAATCGAAGAGCGCTTCCACGTTAAATCCGTTTTTAATATACAAAATCGAGATAAAATTCCCCAACCACTATTCCGAGTGGAACTGGAATTCGATCCAAAGTCCCCAAAAAAGGGAGAATCTCACCCAATTTACTTACTGCGGTATTTCCTCCATCGCAAAATTACAGTGGAAGAGCCTCATAAGCGCCGTGGACCAATTCAGTGCCAAAATTGCCAAGAATACCGCCACACAAAATCGAATTACACACTTCCCAGCGTGTGCGTAATATGTGGCCATATCCACCCCACAAACTTGTGCAAAAAAATTAAAGAGGATGCAAATGGTAAAAAATGCAGCAATTGCGGTGGCACAATACAGCAAACTATAGAGGCTGTCCAATCTACAAATCCTTCAATAGCAATGCTATTCCCAAAGATGATGATTTACCCCTATAACAGGATTCAAGAAAAATCTCAACAAATGCCTCACAATCCAATTCAGCTACTTATGCAAATCCCATTATAAATCAAGGCGTTTCCTACGCCAGCGCTTTAACCCATTCACGACGAGTGTTACCATATGGTAACGCTGATAGCGTTCCACGGTATATTCAATTAAAAAAATATTTGAACAAATATCACTAATCTGTTTTTTGATTTAAATAAAGCATGCTTAGATCTTTCTTTTGATATATAATTCTAAGCAATCGCTCGTCAGTAGCGATCGTGGCGGATAATTGAAAAGTAGTGTTTTTGAAAAGTGGGCAAAAACAGCGAAAAGTCACGACCTTTCCATTAAGAATATTTTTCATTGCCATAGAAAGTTATATATTTTAAATATTTTTTTTTTGGCATTTGGGTAGAATATCAAAGTATTAGAAAACGTATAAAATAAAATTATTTATAACTTCTGTGTTACCTTTTTATCATTTTGAATTTTGCTGTTACCATATGGGCACGTCACAACCCTAGCAAATTTAAATTTTCTTACTGAAAATGTTTGTATGAGCTTTTTTTATGTAAAATTAAATATATTTTTTTTGTATATTGATTTGAAAGTGTGTTTGTGTACTTAATATAATTAAAAAAAATTTTTTTTTTAATATTCAGATTTATACATATTTGCGTACATATTCGAGTATTTTTTGTAAAATGAAGTAAATTTTTTCTATATATTGGTTTGAAATATATTTTTTTTTAGCTTTTTTCATATAAAGTTAAAAATATTTTATCTATAAATTGTCTTTAAAGTGTGGTTATGTACTTGGTGTACTTATGAAAAATTAGCAGCACCTCTTAAGTTGATTTAGCCATATCCGTATGTCTGTTCGTTATTATGGTTGGTATGGGCTATTGAAAGAGCTAAATGAAAGCTAGGCGGTCCAAACATTGAATTTATCCTTTGGAAATCCTAGAAGGAGTTGGTATTGCAAATGGGCGAAATCGATCAGCTGCCACGCCTACCTTCCATACAAGTGAAAGTCGAGTTTTATAACAAATGTTACCCAATTTCACGGGAATTGTGGTAGGAAAATTCTCCGTAAGATATATTGTCCGCTTTGCGTCGATGGTGAGTGCCGCAAAAGCTATATGAGCAATACCCCGATCATGACATGACATCATGACGCATAGAAAATCCACGTCTAAGATGGCTAGGTCATGCCGGGCTGATGAACGTAAAAAAGTACTACTAAATGGAGCACATGTGAGTACCGTCGGTGGAATGAGCGGAAGATGGCGACCAGGTCTCAGATGGAAGGGTGTATGGTATATATAGGCTTACTTCGACCGGCTAAATCTTACTCAATTGTTTTTTAACAAATTTACATTACGATGAAGACATTTAGGCAGGCATAATTTTATCCGGCTGGACAAGATTATTAGGAGGAAGATGAAGGAGGTACTTCCTATGGTCTTCATCGTACACCTCTTTTACAGCCATGTAAATTGTGTATGTCAAATGATGACGAGGACCTTTCCAATTTCAGTTCATATGGAGCTATTTCTTATGTTATTGAAAACCTAAGCAGTATTTTGGTGTAGGTGGAGATACATATTATATACAGTGGCGGACAGATAATTAGGCCAGCCTTTTGTAGTAATTTTGAACGACTACCAAAATTTTAAGAATATCAACTTCAATACTATTGAAAAGGTCTATTGGACCCCATTCTAAGATGACTACCAGGCAATTATCAAGAAAATCCCAGTTGAAAACTGACCTACTTTTCTAACTTTTTTCCTGGGGGCTATAAAATTTTTTTTTTTGATGCAAAAATGTGGGTTTTTTTAAAACAAACTACTTTGCTGAAGAAACTTTTGTGATCAAAAATGCTCCTGAATTTATAGAATTTTTTTTAACAAAATATTTTTTTGAAAAAACTTTTAGATTTAAAAAAATTGGTCGATAAAAATTTTTTTTACAAAATAAATCTTAAAACATTGCTAAAATTTCAAGAATTTAAAATTAAAGTAGTTATAAACAATAATATCTTAAATTAGGTAATTTTGCTAGGGTTGTGACGAGCGTTACCATATGGTAACGGCCAGGGCTGGGCAAACGGTAAGCGGTCCAAAAAAAAAAAAGTTAGAAATTCGTTTCTTAGGCCATTTCTAGGTATTCCTGAAAAAATCTTGAAAAAATTCCGAAAATTTCGCTCTCGTCATTAATGGGTTAAAAGGACAAAACTCAGTCCCCGAGTTCACGCAACCTGCTCCCCCTAGCAGTTCTCTTGAACAAACTCTGCAAGTGTTTATACAAAATATGTCACAATTTATGTCCGGTATGCAAAATATGATGCAAGAAATGATTAAAAATCAAAGTCTTTTACTACAACATCTCATGTCTAAGCCATGAATGGTTTAAAAATATCATTTTGGAATGCAAACGGCCTGTGTCTTCACAAACGAGAACTTCTCGAGTTCTTGAAAGAGTCCAGCATAGACGTTATGCTAATTTCTGAAACTCACTTCACCGAAAAACACTTTTTCAATCTACCAGGATATAGACTCTATGACACAAAGCATCCAAGTGGTTCCGCTATTCTCATAAAAAGCAGAATAAAACATTATGCTCTTCAAAATTATTGCGCAGAACATAGTCAAGCGACAAGTATTTCTCTCGATGAATACTTAAAAGGCCTAACATTAACAGCTATATACTGCCCACTAAGGCATTCAATCCCGGGATCCCGAATCCCGAAATCCCGGGATCCCAGAAGTTTTCTCAATCCCGGAAACCCGGGATTTTGAGTCCGGAATCCCGGGATTCAAAAACGCATTTTTTATGCATTGTTTAAGATATTTTTGACGTTTTTCCACAAAAATATTCCTTGCATTTACTTTCAATCTAATTGGTAAATCAAAAAAACCCACTTTTGTATATTTAGTGCTACAAACACACAAAAATTTACAACATTTTTGTCAAAAACGGTTAACAAACAATTTTTATCGATCTGAATAAAATTTTTTTAATTTAAACCATTTTTTTTTTACAAAAAAGATATATGATAAAATTATTTTGTTAACCGTATATTGAAAACTTTACGAATTGGATAAATGGTTTTGTGTGTGTTTTACTTTTGAATGGACATCAAATTCAATAGTTTTAAACAACAATTGGTGTATTTGTTCGCGCTATAATACTAAAACTACTGAAAGTAATGCGTGGTTTTCATTATGTCAAAGTTATGGCAATTGTTGTCACGAACTGATGTAAAATATCGAAAAATGAATATGAGGTGACGTCACCGTTTGTCATATACGTTTTGTATTTGCCAACATGCTGGCAAATTTATTTGCATATGGCTCGGGCCAGCAAATTCAGCACTTTGCTGAATCGTTGTCAGTTTGTGATGCCATTGATTATGACATAATGAAAACCAGGCTTAAGTTTTTCGTTTTTAGCATGTAATGAAGATGGCAAAAATAATTTGTTCGATCAATCTAATTTAAAAAGAGTTACTTTTTGTTGGACTATATTTATTTAAATATTTTTTGTTTTGTTTAATGTAATATTTATTAAATATGTTTTCTTTGTCGAATTAAACTTAAAATATTGTTGCAACAATTTGTTCTTTAATTTTATATTAACTATTGAATTTAATTGGAAAATCCCGAAAATCCCGAACAAATCCCGGGATCCCGGGATTGTAATTTCAAATCCCGAAATCCCGGGATTTTCAAAAACACTTCGGGATTGAATGCCTTACTGCCCACCCAGACACAAAATAACTGAGCAACAATTCCAGACTTTTTTCCTTTCTCTTGGACCAAAGTTTCTTGTTGCCGGCGACTTCAACGCCAAACACACATATTGGAGGTCTCGCCTAATACCACAAAAGGGCAGGCTCCTGTTCAACATTGTCAACAGACTCGGCCTTGACGTTGTCTCCTCTGGCACTCCAACTTATTGGTTAACAGACAGTCGCAAAACTCCCGACGTCATTGACTTTGCAGTACTTAAAACTGTAAAAAGCGATGCTGAAAAAGGTGCTGCTTTTGCCAACCACCTAATAACCGTATTCACCCCGAACGAGACAACTGGTGATATCCCATTACCAACATTAATCCAACTCAATAACTCCTGTACAGTCGCGATTAAAAAAAATGAACTTATGGAGGCAATAAATAAATGTCTGGATCCAAAAAAAGCACCAGGAGCAGACTTGATAACGCCCTCAATGATAAAAGAACTGCCATCAGTTGCAATAACCCATTTATTGCACATATTTAACGCAATCCTTCACTACCCAGATGATTGGAAATTTTCTCAAGTTACAATGATTCCCAAACCTAGAAAAAATCCCAACAATGTGACCTCATACCGCCGGGCGGTATTATCGAAACTCTTCGAAAAACTACTAATAAAATTGATTTCACCCAAAATCACAGAAAAACAAGTGATTCCCGATCACTAGTTTGGCTTCCGCGAAAAGCATGGCACTATCGAACAAGTGCACCGTATTGTAGACTCAATAAAAAGCACTATTGAAAAGAAACCGTACTGCTCCGCTGTTTTCCTCGATATCACCCGGGCCTTCGATAAAGTCTGGCACGAAGGACTTATTTACAAATTACAGCATATTCTCCCCGCTAATATGCACTGCCTACTTAAAAATTATCTCACGAATAGAAAATTTGTAGTAAAATATAAAAGCTTTGTCTTCCGAAAATTCGATATATTGGCCGGAGTACCAAAAGGCAGTGTCCACGCGCCCCTGCTTTATATTCTCTATACTGGAGATATGCCCAAAAGTGATAGAACTCTTATATCGACTTAAGAAGGGGCACGTGCCCTGCTCTAAAGATAAACGGCCAAGTTGTCCCTGAAAGTTCCGAAGCAAAGTATCTTGGAATGCGCCTCGTGCGCCGACTCACATGGCATAAGCACATTCAATCCAAAATCACCCAGATTAAACTAAAACAATTGGAACTAAATTGGCTAATCTCAAAGGCATCTAAGCTAAATCTCACATATAAAGTCCAAATATACAACATGGACATGGACATGTGGAATTGAGCTCTGGGTAGGGTTACCAGATTATCTTGAGTAAAAAAGAGTACTCCTCGGTTTACACCAAAACAAATTATTTGTTAAAATTTTGAATAAAACCATTTTTTTTTCTAAAAATAAAAAAAAAATGTTTTTAGTATTTATTGTACGAAAGTATGAAAATACAACAAAGTTTTTTTACAACAAAGATGTAAAATTTTGTAAAACACAGCAAGTACTATACGTTGGTATTCAAAATTAAAATTTACTACTTAGGTTTCTTAAGGCGTTAATGAATTTAAATTTGAAACTCCAAAGGGCCTAAGTGACAAACAAATTAAACGGATAAAAGGTATAACACCAAATTTTAGACTCTGGGTGCTAATGTTCCGATCCTTCCTCAGGAAATTGAAAAATTTTGATATATATTCCAATTTTTTTCGATAAAGACATTCAAAATTGTTTTTGATATTTCGGTTAAAAAAGTGATAGGTTTCATACTAAATTTTTTGTTTTAATCCTAGCATTTAAGAATTGTTGTAACTTTTTGAATGTTATGTGACGAAAGACGCTTCAAACTAATAAACATAATATTTGAAGCTTTTTATTTAAATTCTCACGAATAATAAAAATTGGTAACCTTACTGAGCCGATACATTCAGTTGGTAAAGTCACAGAAATAAGAAAAAAAGGACTTAATAGTACTTTCGGGAAATAAGTGAGAGTAAAAAAGAGGAACACTTAAAAAGAGTACTGTACTCTTTAAAAGAGTACGTCTGGTAACCCTAGCTCTGGGGCACTGCCTCTCCCTCAAACGTGGAAAAACTCCAGAGAGTCCAATCTAAAATCCTGAGACAAATTGTCGGAGCCCCTTGGTTTATAAGAAATGCAAACATCCACAATGATTTGAATATTCCTGCAGTAAAAGAAGAAATTCCGAAACTTACCTCAAAGCAGAAGCTTATGTTTCATCCAAACATTCTAGCTAGAAATTTACTGAGATCACTGAATCCCTCCCGTCTTAAACGAAGCTAATATCCCTATCCCTATATATATTATAAAACTGAGTGTGTGTCTGTCTGTCTGTTTGTCCCTCAATCACGGCTAAACGGATGTACCGATTCTCTTGAAACTTTCAGGATAAATTCTATAGGTATCGACATGGTATATCAGATTGGGATTGGACAAAGGGGCGTGGCACCTCCCATACAACACAAAATATGTCTACAAGGTAATTTAGTAACTATTGAATTGAATTTGAATTGAATTTGAATTGAATTTGAATTGAATAATAAGTACGAAATTTAGCACGAAGTTGCATAATAACTTTTCCAAGCTTTATGCCAAATATGAGCATAATTAAACAAGGGGCGTGGCTCCGCCCACACAACACGTAACTTAAATAACAGCTAACTAAGCAACTATTGGATATATTTTAATGAAATTTGGAATGGAGCTGTATAGTATGTTTTCCCAGCTATGTGTCGAATATGGGAATAATTGGACAAAGGGGCGTGGCACCTCCCACACAACAAATAACTTAAATACCAGCTAATTAAGCAACTATTGGATATATTTTAGTGAAATTTGGAATGGAGTTGTACTGCTATGTGTCGAAAATGGGAATAATTGGACAAAGGGGCGTGGCACCTCCCACATAACACATAACTTAAATACCAGCTAATTAAGCAACTATTGGATATATTTTAGTGAAATTTGGAATGGAGTTGTATTGCTATGTGTCGAAAATGGGAATAATTGGACAAGGGGCGTGGCACCGCCCATACAATTTTCTACCCCATATCACGGTTAAACGGCTTTACTGATTTTATTGAAATTTTAAGGAAAAATTGTGTTAGTAATGGAATTTGCAATAGGACATAACAGGTTGGATTTGGACAACGGGGCGTGGCACCTCTCATACAACAAAAAATAATATTAAAATGTAACATAGTAACTATCGAATATTAAGTGGTCCATGCCACCAACTGCGTCCTTGCACATTTTTTGGGTGAATCATACCGGGTGGGATTACAACTGCCACCAAGTGCGTCCTTGGACTTTTTTTGGCTGAATCATGCCGAGTGGGATTACAGCTGCCACCAAGTACTTCCTTGGACCTTTTTTGGCTGAATCATACCGGGTGGGATTACAGCTGCCACCAAGTGCGTCCTTGGACATTTTTTGGGTGGCTCATGCCGGGTGGGATTACCACCTGACACCAAGTGCTTCCTTGGACATTTTTTGGGTGAATCAAACTGGGTGGCATTACAACTGCCACCAAGTGCCTCCTTGGACTTTTTTTTGGCTGAATCATGCCGGGTGGGATTGCAGCTGCCACCAAGTGCGTCCTTGGACATTTTTTGGGTGAATCATGCCGGGTGGGATTACATCTGCACCAAGTGTGTTCTTGGACTCTTTTTTTGTGAATCATACCGGGTGGGATAACAACTGCCACCAATTGCGTCCTTGGACATTTTTTGGGTGGATCATGCCGGGTTGGATTACAACTGCCACCAAGTGCGTCCTTGGACTTTTTTGGGCTGAATCATACCGGGTGGGATTACAGCTGCCACCAAGTGCGTCCTTGGACTTTTTTAGGGTGATTCTTACCGGGTGGGATTACAACTGGCACCAAGTTTCACGGGGGGAGTAAACCATCAACTACAGCGCCATTGAAGTTGTCGCAAATTCCTATTAATTTTATACAACACGTGCAACGCCGAGTATGTAACAGCTAGTTAAAAATAAAACAAACATCAAACGAACCATCATCAAACGATATGGTCACTTGAAAGGAACCACAGGATTCTTAACGAATTTCTGTTAACATCAACAAATGACCATTAATGGGACAAGTGGATACCGAATTTTAATTGTAAACTTACCGCCAAAGTTTGTTACGCTAAAAATTTTTTAAGTTAGAAAACCATAAAACTTGATTTGTTACATTTGTTTTTTTTATTTGAAAACAATCAAAAAACATATCAAACACAAAAATAAACTTTAAAAATGCAAGATTAGCAAAAAAAATAAATATTAGCTTGGGCGCATAACTGACACAAGCTCTTATTTTCCAAAATTAGTATTACAAATGCAGTATTACAAGCAAAAAAAACTCTGCTTTGCTCTGCTGAAGCTGCCTCTAAGAGGCAAAACATTCATAACACGATTGAGAATTCTTCTTTCTTTGAATCCCAACGATTCAACTGAAGATGCGCGAATGGTAAATTGCACAAGTTGGTTAAAATTCAGTACATCAACCACTTTTTTCGGTTAATTTTGCCGACCATTTTTTTTTCTGTGTACACTTACCACGTTAATTTTCATGAAATCGTTCGACAAATATCAATTTTTGCACATGATCGGGACGAATAGATTCTGTTAGAGGGACTTAATAGAAATGCAAACATTTTTTCTCCTGAGTATTTTCGGGTTTTTAAAAAAAGCCGATTTAATTCGATTAATACAAACATTAGGGCGATTCATTTAAAGTGGGAAACCACTCGGAAATGATTCAGTTGTGCAGATGAGCAGTCAAAATATATGAAATTTGACAGTTCTTTTAAGCAACTGCACGTTTTCGAGGGGTTTCCCACTTTAAATGAATACCCTTATTATTTTACTAAAACTCAGTATTGTAATCTGCTGACGACTAAGCCTTATCTTCTAGCTACAGTGGTATTTATAAGTATCTAGTTGCTGACAACAGCAGTTTCTATGTTCTTCACCAAAGTCAAAGAAGATGATGAAATGGAGAAGCGTCGTAGTGAAATTCAAGGTTTCTGGAAGCTTCTCCTATATCTTTATTATTATGGAATTTTCCAGAACCTTCTATGTAGATTCTATGGAATGATTTAAAGCTAAAGTTGAGTACCGTTATATGGTATAGTAGGGTATTAACTTGCAAATAAGAGTTCCTAAAATTTCAATATCCATCTGATAGAGGAAAACCATACCATTAAAAACCATGTAAACTTTTTACGATAGGATGTAAACTCATCACGCAAGAATAGAAATATTGTTTGAAACAATTCATAATATAGAGACAAAAACTCGTGAGAGTTCAATTTTCTGCTGCAAAATTTGTTTATTGTAGAGAAAAATTCAGTATATAAAAATTCAGAAAATTTTAAGCTAAAAAAATCTTTAAAAAATTAAAATATCTGATTTTTTTTAGTCGAGCGAGATGGATTTACATCCTATTCAATTAGAAATGTAAAATGCGATTTAAACGGTGTAATAGAAGATATAAGTTATTTTTGTCTTCATTTTCATAAAAAAGACATTCATAAAACGTTTTTGTTTTTATAAAAAAAAAATTTTTTAAATCCTGAGGACGGGATTGCAAGAAAAAAAGCCCAGGATTGCCAAAACGTTTCGGGATTACATTCTGTAGCTGGTATCTATACTCACTAGGTACTAACTCATCCAATTGAAGAAAAAAAGTTAATAAATTCAGTTAGAATATCAATATGATAATTTTCTAAATTGCACAATTTTTGAAAATTCACCCGAAAAAAATACTGGGTGCGTCACTTCCTTGGACACTAGTGTGTACAAATTCTGCTATTGCCGTTAATTTTATGGAGAACACAATTTTAAGCCCCTGTTTTTTTCTAGGATGTGGAAAGAAAATAATTATTTTTTTTATTAATTCGGTAAGCATTTGAGTAAAAAACCAGAAATCAAATTTGTACTCTTTTTCACGATTTTTACCATTTTATTGCAGGTTGGAGAATGATCGCCGAGATCATACCTTTTTTGTAAGAATAATATTATAATTGTAGCGATCATTGATGGTTGGGGTGACAAAGAGAATGATTACAGAGATTATACAGGGAATAATATCGATACCTTACAGGCAAAACATCGTAACCAACAGTTTTTCCGAAAATGGTTTTATCTCATTTTTGTCATCCTAATATGCTCCGCCATGTATCTGCAAACCCGGTTTATAAAATTATTGCATTTAGTCGTCAGAAATGCAAAAAAAACATTTTGATCGTAACTACAAATGTGAAAATGTTGTTTACGATAAATTTTTGAAATTGATGAAAATGCTAAGTTTGACCCTAAGACCACTTGTTTCCTTACTTGTGCGAATTAATATAGTTCATGTACTCTTAAAGTACACTAGGAGGTGTATCTACAGATACTAGTATACGAATATATTTCAACTCGCTTTGGCCTTTCTATACCACTATACCATTCTATACTTCTGAGATACTCTCGAATTAAGTATTTGTATGATACTCGAAGGTTCGAAGGACCAATGTGCGAACTGATGTTCGCGTCGTTTGAGTATTTTTAAGGTACTCATTTTATTTTAATAAAACACTTAAATATATAGGCACAAAAATGCACTTAAAACTAGACAGAAGTAGAATATTATCAGCAGAGGCACGATAAGCGTCCCCGCATAGGCTGTAAACTATTTATTACTTGTGTGTGTACTTTTCTAAATAGCGATAATAATAGAATACATTAGAATTGTAAATGGCCACACAGCCTCAACTCAAACTGAGTGTTACTAAACATAGATTATGATGTGTGAGAAACATCTTCTGTTTGACATTTTTTATTACTAGCGATAATTATAGATAATATTTGAAATGTAAAAGTGTTCATAAGTATTTTGAACATTCTGCCGGGGGACAGAAAAGACGATAGTTGCAATGTAAAGTGTTCATAAGTATTTTGAACAACTACAGTGGCTCAAAGTAATAATGGAACAAAAGTTGCAATAGCACTAACTTCCTTCAGGTTTGACTTCAATATGCTAATGTACACTAACTGGTCCATAATACCTTCGATTATGTGAAGGTTTCCAGGACCTGCAGCCGACATAGCACACCAAACCATTACGGAGCCCATACCGTAATCAAAAAAAGCAGACCGAATTTGCCAAAAAATACCATTGCAAGGATTTTTCCTTTTGGGAGCACGTTTTATTCACGGATGAAAGCAAATTAAATGTTTTCCGATCAGATGGACGATCCTACGTGTGGCGACAGGCGAATACGGAGCTTAAAGAGAAAAACCTACGCCCGACAGTAAAACACGGTATGGGCTCCGTAATGGTTTGGTGTGCTATGTCGGCTGCAGGTCCTGGAAACCTTCACATAATCGAAGGTATTATGGACCAGTTAGTGTACATTAGCATATTGAAGTCAAACCTGAAGGAAAGTGTGCGCAAACTAGGAATTGAGAATACATTCGCATTTTACCAGGACAACGACCCTAAGCACAAGGCGTATAAAGTGCGAAGTTGGCTCCTTTATAATTGTCCACACGTTTTGGAAACGCCTCCACAATCTCCGGACCTAAACGTCATTGAGCACGCATGGAGTTACCTCGAAGAAAAATTAAAAAATCACACCATTTCGACTCGTGATCAGCTCAAATCCGCCCTAATTGAGGAGTGGAACAATATGGAGCCATCTTATTGCAAAAACCTGGTGGAATCAATGCCTCGACGACTGCAGGCAGTTATTCAACAAAAAGGGCTGCCCACAAAATATTAATTTAATTATAACTTTCATTTATCTATAATATTTTCATATGAAATGTGTTCTGTTCCATTATTACTTTGATGTTCAATTTTGATGTTAGGTTACAAAAACTTTTTTTTTAAATGTAGTTAATGGATTTCTTTAATTTTTTGCTTGTTTTATATTCTATAGACCTGGAGCATTTTAAATAAAAAAATAGTTTTTGCTACAACAACATCTTAGTTAATTTTTTTTTATTTTAGTGCTATTGCAACTTTTGTTCCATTATTACTTTGAGCCACTGTAGAGTGGGCCGAAAAACAAAAATTTTCGCGGATCAAAATGTAATAGTACGGAAATCATACATCTAGCAGAATATATGGAAAAAAATGCTTTTATATATATAAGAAGTGATTTTGTAGATGCAAAAGCCATAACAAATTGGTAAGCATTTCGAAGAAACCTTCTTTTTTTTTTAAAATGTACATTTATTCATTTGAATCACCCAATATTAACTTAGGTCTAACAATGATTATTCAATAATTCTACTTAATTCTAAAAAAAATGAAAAATTCAGCTTAAACTATGCTATGAGATGTAAAAGGAAACCTTCGACATGCAAAATAGTGTTGAACTTAACTCCGGTGAAGAAACTGAAGACCTTCACTGAGAGGAAAATGTTTTAAAATTAAACGAAAATGTTTTAAAATGGAACGATTTTGTTTTTCAAATAGAGCTTTGTACAGATTTGTTCAATTTCAAAACATGTGTGCTAAAAACAAATTTTAAAACGTTCAATTTTAAAACATTTTTTTCAAAATGAGAAAAAATTTTTTTAAAAAAAATTTTTTTTTTTTAGCAATTATTTAATTTATTTATATTTAAGTTAACTTATTATTTTCTCAAATTCGAGACCGGGATTTTCGAATCCCCGCCCCACGCCTACGGAGTTTGGATGGCGCGCTAAACGCTCAACAGGTTGGTCTTCTGTTAACATTATTTAAATGTATTATATATACATTTTTTGTAGCAAAACTTTTCAAAAGCAGGGTGCGGAAAAACTCGCCAACGATCGATTCAAAATTCAATCATCCCGCGATCAATTCATATTGCGATGATAAATTGACGTGATAAATTCACTAGCGTCTATCCGCGAACGAACACATTTGTACGCTAGCTCGTTAAAAATGTGTATACATGCAACGAGTGCAATTTTTTTGTGAACGCTCGTTTTCTAATGAATTTATCACATCAATTTATCATTGCAAAATGAATTGATCGCGAGAAGATTGAATTTTGAATCGATCGTGAGCTTATTTTTTAAAGTTCGTGGGTTAAGCGCTGGTGTAAAAAATAAACAACAATTTAATCGAAAAAGTAAATTTTTTTATTGAAAACCCTTTTCTTGTTATTCTTTAAACCTTTATCCTTAATTTTAAGTAATTTTTTTTTAATATTGAATTTTTTTATTGTTTAACAATAAACATTTTATTTTATTAATAAAAATAATATTATAAAAACCCTCAAGTGTCTTTATAACTTGTCTGCTTTGAAAACAAGTCGTTGAGGATATAAAATGTTTACTGCAAAAATACGCTCGCGATTAATTCGCGAATCAATCATTAGTATACAAATGAACGAATCAACGAGTGAATCAATCGCCGAGTGAAGATTTTTCGTTCGTGATATATACGAGCTTTCTTTCGGTTGCGAGCGATCGTAAATGCTTTTGTTCGCTGCGTAACTTTTTCACTCATGAGTTATTGAAAGCAACGAATTATTGGTGCGTTTAGTTGTGAGAACAATTGTATTTTGATCGTTCTCCGCACCCTGAGCAAAAGCATACTAACGAAAGAGCAAGACGATTGAAATTGAAAGCATTTGTTTTAAAAATGAAAACATAAATGTACTGCAGAAAAAACTATGTTTTTAAATGCCAATTTAAAAAAAATGTTTAGTTTTAAAACATGTTTTAAAAATGAACATTTGCGTTTTAAAATTCATTTTTAGCACGCGTGTTTTAAAATTGAATAAATCTGTACAAGGCTCTATTTTAAAAACGAAATGGTTCAATTTTAAAACATTTTCGTTTAATTTTAAAACATCCTCTCAGTGTACAGCGAAACGAAGAATGGTTCAACACTAAAAATTTGTCATTGTAGACCCGAATTGTAGTTTTAAAGACCCGCATTATTTCTTTTAGAAATTTCTGCGAGTAGAGCCTTGCAGCAGTTTTTTTTATGTTTTTCTCTATAAAGCTTGCAGATAAACGCTTTTGATTCCTGACTACTCAAATGGGTGTACAATGCACATAAAAATATATCTTTGATAAAAAAATACCCCACCTCAAATTGAAGTTGAAATTTTTTAAGTTAGCAGAAAAACTTCAAAATGAAATTGTCCAGTTCAAAGTGAGGTTGTTCACACTTGTTTTTTAAATTTTCAACTTTACCAGACACTCATGACGGTTTCTGCTTGATTTTAGGTGGTTATTTTTGTTTTTAGGTGTTTTTTTTTCATATATATACTAACCGACTATATGACAAAAACACCCTTTCGAGATATTTAACCATTTTTTTTTACTTTGTTTAATTTTTTTGATTTATTTTCTTTTTATTTGAAAACCACACAAAAATTCGAGTGCCACCTTCTAATTCGCTTTACAGATCGCAACTGATTGGAAAAACAGGTTTACTCACGATTACTCGGTTTTTGTTCGGCAATCTTCTCTCAAAGATTTTTTTTTCATGTAGTTTTATTCATTTATCGAGGAATTTTTTTTTATCGACGAATCCCACGGCCTACTTACCCGCCCTACCGACCGACAGTCCGGACCGTTCTGCTTCGAAGAGTCAGGCGATAGAGTGAGTCCCTCGTTGGGAATATTCCACTAAGCATAAAGGCTTTATAGTGGAAGTAATTAAATATTCCTTGTTCCGCTAAGCATGAAGGCTATAGCGCAGGTAATTGTAAAGATCGACGTTGAGCTAAGCAAAAAGGCTGTGTTTATTCTGCTAAGTATTAGGGCTATAGCGGAAGTTAGATGTTATAGATATGATAATTATTTCTTGAATTTAGGTATTTGAATTATTGTTTGTTAGGAAAAGAAGAATTTCCGATTTTGTTTTTTGAATTGAATTGTTGAAATTAATTGCATTGTAGATATTATTGAAATTGTCGCACGCTGCTCTGAACGGTTCAAATTTCATTTGAATCACCTAATATTAATTTAGGTCTAACAATGATTATTCATAAATTCAACTTAATTTAAAAAAAAAATAAAAATTCATCTTAAATTATGTTGTGATATGTATAAATTGCCCTATATCCATTGATTTAGGCAATGTGGAGTTAGCGTATCTAATATATGAGATATACTAGCTGTTACATACCCGGCGTTGCACGGGTTGTAAAAAATTTATAAATAAATATATATAGGAATTTGCGCCAACTTCAATAGACGCTGTAGTTTATGGTTAATTCCCCCCGTGAAACTTGGTGCCAGTTGTAATCCCACCAGTCATGAGACACAAAAAAATGGCCAAGGACGCCGTTGGTGGCAGCTGTAATCCCACTTGGCATGGTTCACCCAAAAAATGACCAAGGACGCCAGTCCTATTGCAAATTCCATTACTAACTCAATTTTACCTTAAAATTTCAACAAAATCAGTAAAGCCGTTTAACCGTGATATGGGGTAGAAAATTGTATGGGCGGTGCCACGCCCCTTTGTCCAATTATTCCCATATTCGACACATAGCTGGGAAAACATACTGTACAACTCCATTCCAAATTTCACAAATTTTCTTCACCGGAGTTAAGTTCAACACTATTTTGCATGTCGAAGGTTTCTTTTTTCATCTCATAGCATAGTTTAAGCTGAATTTTTCTTTTTTTTAGAATTAGGCAGAATTATTGAATAATCATTGTTATCATCATTGACCTAAGTTAATCATTGACCTAAGTTAATATTGGGTGATTGAAATAAATAAATTATAAAAAAAAAAAAAAGAAGGTTTCTTTGAAGTAGCTTAGGTCACTTTTTTTTCTTCCCAATGCTCTCCGAAATGCTTACCAATTTGTTATGGCTTTTGCATCTACATCTAGAGCTAGAGAGCTGAAATTTGGAACAGTGATAGAACTCCGGTGACAATGCATTCTATTAAATTTTGGGGTCCAACAAAGGCGTAGGGGGCCATGGGGGGACTCAAACCCCTTTTTTTAAACATGGCATATTTTCCGATTCCTTCAAGCTACAATGATGAAATTTTGTAGGTGGGTTCTTATTGACAAAATGATTTTTTATACGCTTTGGAAAGGGTCCAATTCCATATGTCCATACGTGTTTTATAATGCTATTGTATATTTGGACTTTGTATGCCAGATTCACCCTTTTCAGATTATCCAATTTAATTCCAATTGCTTTAATTTAATCTGAGTGATTTTAGATTGAATGTGCTTGTGCCATGTGAGCCGGCGATCGAAGTGCATACCAAGGTACTTGGTTTCGGTACTTTCAGGAACAGCTTGGCCGTTTATTAGCAGAGCAGGGCACGTGTCCCTTCTTACGGTGAAGGTTAAGTGACAGCTTTTGGATTCATTAACCTTGATTTTCCAACGAGATAGCCAATTACTTAGAGTGTCCAAGTGTTTCTGCACGTATATAGTTGCCATGTCTGCACACAAAAAAATAATCGCTTGGCGCGAGGTTGTGGTAACAAATATTCGTCTGCAGCTCTAGTTTTCGCTTGAGAGAGACCCAAATTCGCTTGTAACACCAGAAGAAACGCAAAAATGTCCAATTCGGATATAACAACAGAATAGTAGATTGAAGCAGACACTTTTTTCAGCTGACAGAGCATTTCAAATGAAAAAGCTACCACAACCGAATCCACGCAATCGCAATGTACACGGCAACAGAATGTTGAATGCCACACAACACACATTCGCATGTACCAACTGAATTCGCTTGTGAAACCTTCCATTTTTTTCTACTGTCAATGGCAGAAGAAATAAAGGTAGTTCCACTTCTTTGTTTTTCCGCACATTTCCAAATAATAATTTTTATTTCAAATATTCTGCAAACAACTTTAAACTATTTTCATAACAATACAAATAAATTTTATTTCGATTCACCCTATCACCTATCAACTGTTCGAACCCCCGAGCTGTTTTGTGTTAAGCCGTCGTCGAAAAAGTCCCAGTATCTTCAATTTTAACATTCAAGCTAAAATATATTTCAAAACACAAGCAATGTCTAAAATGTATTTATTATCATTTTCAAACTTATTTAACTATAATATTAAACAATATTTATAATTGAAAAAAAAAATTCAGTAATATCTGTAAAAAAAAAGTGAAACTACCTTTTCTTTTTGGCTCATGCCACACTTTTAATTGCAGCCAACTTCAGTTTTAAAAATAAGATAAATGAAGAAGCGGTAAAATGTCGATTTGTGAAGAGCGATTTTATACAGTTTATAGAAAGAAAAAAGAAACAGTAAAACAAAAAGTGAAAAGTGATAAGAAGGCGTACAAAAGTGTAAACATTATTTTGCATTTAGAGTAAATACTTTAAACTCCTTTTATGTAATTGACTTAAAATCTATAAAATGTGACCACACTTCCCACTTATGCAAAGCTCCTTGTGGGGATATCTTCGTTACATGGGACTTTTAAATATCATTAACATAATAAACGTGATATTAAAATATGATTTTTTATTGTTATTTAAATGTTTATATGAAATAAAAAAAATGTATTTATATTCCAAATTGTAATTCTTTTTTCATTTACTTAGAAGAATTTATATAGGAATTAAAGGTTGCGTCATCAGACAGTAGATGCTGCAACATCAGGAAGTAGATGTTGCAACATCAGAAAGTAGATGTTGCGACATCAGCAAGTATATGTTGTGACATCAGCAAGTAGATGTTGTGACAACAGATAGTAGATGTTGTGACAACAGATAGTATATGCTGCAACATCAGAAAGTAGATGTTGCAACATCAGACAGATGATGTTGTGACAAAAGATACTAGATGCTGCAACATCAGAAAGTAGATGTTGTGACAGCCGCTAACATTCGGTTGGCCGAAAATTCTGCTGCCCCAACAGATTTTGTTTTCTGGGTGTGGGTTTGAGTGAGAGCACAGGATAGCAGTGTCGTCGATGTGAGCGTTCTATCAGCAGGGGCGTTAGGACACTTCATTGTCGTACTTCGGCCAGTATTTCGTAGTTTCGGGAGACCATGCTTTTCTCGAATGCCGAATCGGTGATCGGGAATAACTTTTTCATCTAAAATTTTGGTAAAATTAATTTTTCTAGGAGTTTTTAAAGAGTTTCGATATTACATAAAGCAAACTTATAGGCCGGTATGATGTCACATTACCAGGTTTGGGAATCATTGTAACTTGTGAAAGTTTCCAATCGTCTGGATAGGGACATGTTCTGAGAATCGCGTTGAATAATTGGGTTATTGCAATTGTTGGCAATTCTTTTATCATCGAGGGCGTTATCAAGTTCGGACTTGGTGCTTTTTTCGGGTCCAAGCATTTCAGTATTGCCACCACAAGTTCATTTTTCTTCATCGCGACTGTACTAGAGACTCTAGTCTAGAGTTATTTTATGGGATTAATATTGGTATCACTTGGTATCACCAGTGGTAGCGTTTGGGATGAACACGCTTTTTAGGTGGTTGGCAAAAGCTGCACCTTTTTCTGCATCCCTTCTGGAATCCATTTTTTGCAGCACGCCAGATAGAGTAATTTGTGGACCACCAACGAATTGTTGGTAGTCTCTCACGGATTTACACTTTAGCTGTTTTTGTAGATTTCGCGTAATATCTTTTAGATGTTTATAGCTGTTAATGTTAGGCCTTTTAAGTATTAATCGAGAGAAAAACTTGTCGCTTGACTATGTTCTGCGCAATAATTTTGAAGAGCATAATGTTTTATTCTGCTTTTTATGAGAATAGCGGAACCACTTGGATGCTTTGTGTCATAGAGTCTATATCCTGGTAGATTGAAAAAGTGTTTTTCAGTGAAATGAGTTTCAGAAATTAGCATAACGTCTATGCTGGACTCTTTCAAGAACTCGAGAAGTTCTAGTTTGTGAAGACACAGGCCGTATGCAATCCAAAATGATATTTTTAAACCATTCATGGTGTGAATTGTGAAAATGGGCGTAAAATGTGTACTGGGAAATTGGCCCAAAGTATGGAACTACGAATATGTAATATGTAATACTCAAGGAGAAGCCGTGTTATTTTGGCATTGTCTTAAGTTTTTGTCATTGTTGAAAAATTACATGCAATTAAATGGAAATAACCATAATTATTACTCCCTGCTGCATTTAATGTTGGAAATACACGAAGTTATTGAAATTTGTTATCGGTACATCGACTTGAAATACTTTTGCTAATCGATTTCATACTTTGAAAGAAACCGAAACGTAAAAATTTCACCGAAGTTGAAACCCGCAGATATGATATGGTGGGGAGAAATTAAGGCGTAGGTGGCAACCAAGTTAATTGTTGATCATATGGTATATACTATAAAAAAAAGTTTCTGCACAAATGTGAGAGAAATACCAGAGAACTTATATTTATAGAGAAGCGTCATAAGCTCTTCCTCTTCCTTTTTGCTAACTCGGAGCTTGTGCAATTCTGGTGAGTAAGCAGACTGCGGAGTTTGGACAGTGAGTGTACAGACTGCGGCATTTGGCTAACATTTTTTAATTTTTTGTAGTCTGTTAGAAATGTTTTTGTTGTTGGTTCGCTTTTGTTTTTGCTTTTCTTACTATTTGTGTTTTTGTCCCTTCTCTTATTTCGATCGTTTTCTTTGACTAGCTCTTGATTCGTTTGTTTTGATTCTTTTCTTTCTTCATCTTGCAATTTTTTGCCGTTTGGTTTTTATACCCATGAGGTGTAATGAGGTATGGGTATATTCACTTTGGTCTGATGTTTGTAACACCAAGAAGGAGACGTGTCCGGTATGGAAAAGTATATATATTCTTGATCAGCGTCCCCTCCTGAGTTGATTTAGCCCTGCCCGTCCGTCCGTTTGTCCGTCCACTTTTGTTGTAAACACGATTGCAGGAGCTAGAAGAAAGCCAGGGATCCCGAATTTTGGATTTATCCTTTTTAGGCCCTAGGTGGAGTTGGTATTGAAAATGGGCGGAATCGGTCGACTGCCACGCCTACCTCCCTGTCTGTCCGTCCTCTTTTATTATAAACAAGATTGCAGGGTCGCTGATTTCAAATTTGATGTCGGAATTTTAAAATTCAAGATGGCGGAACCAATATGGGGGCCGAAATTTTAAGATTTTATCCAAACAGTATGAAATTTTGTACAGGGACGTTTTTGGTGTCGCTGATTTCGAATTTGATGTCGCATTTTTAAAATTCAAGATGGCGGAACCAATATGGCGGTAGAAATTTTAAGATTTCAGCAAAACGGTATGAAATTTTGTATATTTTTGGGGTCGCTGATTTCGAATTTGATGTCGCATTTTCAAAATTCAAGATGGCGGATCCAATATGACCCAGTAGGTGTAGGGTTTATATAAGTCGGCTGGCCCGACTGAAACTTACTCACTTGGTAGGTATTTTGATGGTTTTGGCCTTTTTGGAATCACATGATAAATTATGGAAATTATCTGCTTTGTACCTACATATATGTTTGCTTATTTTTTTGTTAAACTTTTTTTTATATATTCTACCCAATTAATAGATTTGTTACAAAAAATTCTTTGAAAGATCAGCAAAAATTTTAAATGGACAAATAATGAATAGGACTCTTAGGTTCTTGTATTTTCTATTATATTGCATTAAAAAAAACAATCACCTTTATTTTCTAAAATATTAGAAAATTTTTAATATTTTAAAAATATATCGAATAAAATACAAATATAAATCAGAACTGGTTTGGAAGGTTACGTTTCCAGCCATAGTTTTTCAAATATATATTGCATAAATTATGCTCCATATCTCTTAAAAATATTAATATTCTGAACTGGAGCCTCAACTCACTATATGGCGGACTTAATAAATTTTTCGTATATTACCCCAAAATTATAAAAAATATGTATCCAATGAAGGTCAATGCCAAAACAAAAATCATAAGCTATTTCATAAATTTCATCGTAGCGGTATTTTTGAACAGACATGCCAGCGCATTTTTTTTAGCAAAGCAACAACAGGATGCTGCTTTGCTAACGAAAAGCGCTACAAAAACGGTTTCAGTCTGTTATCTTCAATTCGTTAATTTTTTTATTCTTTATGCCTAGAAATTAAGTAAAAAGAAATAATGACAATTATTTCAAATGCATTATTGCATTTGAAGAAATGCTGATTTCAGTTTTGATTATGTATTGGTTTTGTTAAAAAGCACCTATACATTAATAAGCACCTATACATAATAAGTAAATTTAACAAATCAGCATCATAAATGAAATTCGTCAACATGGCTACTATCTGATCGAAAACATATACAGGAGAAGGGGCTAGAATACACTGCACGAAGTAATGATAAGACCAACATCAAAATGTTAAAAATCTTTTATTGTATTACTGATACAGGGCATATTTATTGCCAAATATTAAGTTGTACTAACAATTAATTAAATTAACTTAAAGAAGATTAAATTCATGCACTCAAATATTTTTGATAAATAAATAAAAATTATTTCATACGAACAAATGATAAGACCAACTATACAAATTTCGGAAATATTATAAACATTATTTTTGTTAAATTGTTAGTAGTTAGTATATGAACCCTTTTGAATTATAGCATGTTGAAGACGCCGTGGCATTGAGTTAATTAAAGACTTAATACATTTTTCTTTAATTTTGTTCCATTCAGCAGTAATGGCACTTTTAAGGCATTTTAAATTGTCAAATTGTCTCCCATTCTTGGAAATCCACTTGGATAATATTGCCCACATGTTCCCAATGGGGTTTAGACCGGGACTGCAAGCAGGCCAGCCCAAAACAGGTATGTTCCGCGTACTCAAGAACCGTTTTGTTGCCTTGGATGAATGAATTACAGCATTTATCTCCACTCGTCTGCAGCCGCTTCATCACCCAAACTCAAAAGAATTTCATCAAGAAGCTCTATATATTTAAGGCTGTCCATTTTGGTAAAAAAAAAACAAATCGCTGTCTTTCCAATAATCCACACCATATGGGATCCACCGCCAAAGTTACGAGCCATTCTTTTTTATTTCTTATTTTGCCGCTTATCGTGCCAGTACATTTAAAAACCATCAGGACCATCTAAATTAAATTTTTGTTCATCAGAAAAAATAATTTTGGACCACTCTTCTTCCCAAAACTGTCACTTTTCAGCGAATGTTAATCTTGGCACGATAAGCGTAACTTTGGCGGTGTGGGATCCCACACCATATGGGGGTGTGGGTAGTTGAAAAGACCCCAATGTGTTTTTTTTCGACCAAAATGGACAGTCCTATGTACATAGAGCTACTTGATGAAGTTCTTTTGAGTTTGGGTGACGAAACGGCTGCAGACGAGTGGAGATAATGCTGTAATTCATTCATCCAAGGCAACAAAACGGTTCTTGAGTACGCGGAACATACCTGTTTTGGGCTGGTCCGCTTGCAGCCCCTGTCTAAACCCCATTGGGAACTTGTGGGCAATATTATCCAAGTGGATTTTCAAGAATGGGAGACAATTTGACAATGTAAAATGCCTTAAAAGTGTCATAACTGCTGAATGGAACAAAATTGAAGAAAATTTTATTAAGTCTTTAATTAACTCAATGCCACGGCGTCTTCAACATGCTATAATTCAAAAGGGTTCATATACTAACTACTAACAATTTAACAAACATAATATTTATAATATTTCCGAAATTTTTATAGTTTGGTCTTATCATTTGTTCGTATGAAATGATTTTTATTTATTTATCAAAAATATTTGAGTGCATGAATTTAGTCTTCTTTAAGTTAATTTAATTAATTGTTAGTACAACTTAATATTTGGCAATAAATATGCCCTGTATCAGTAATACAATAAAAGATTTTTAACATTTTGATGTTGGTCTTATCATTACTTCGTGCAGTGTATGTAGAAAAAAGTTATACAAAAAAATAAGCAAACATATATGTAGGTAGTACCTACTAGGTACAAAACAGATAATTTCCATAATGTATCATGTGATTCCAAAAATGCCCAAAACCATCAACATACCTTGTCGCGAAACCAAAAAAATCATAGAAAAATATACATGCATATAAGAAAACAGCAGCAGGAAGGGTGAAAAATCGACAACAACAACCTTATAGTAAAAAAAACCAAACGGCAAAAAGTTGCAAGATGAATAAAAACTAGTAAGAGCATTATCTTCGGTCTGACCGAAGCTATAATACCCTGCACATGCGAGTACGATACATTCTGAGACCATATGTTAGTAATTTTTTTATCGAAAATCGGTATTTTATTAATAGTTTTTCAATATTTTATCAATTTTTTATCGATAATTTTGCGATAATTTATCGATTTTTTATCGATAATTTTTCGAAAATTTATCGATAATTTATCGATAATTTAGGACAATTTATCGACAATTTTTCATTTATCAATAATTTTTCGATAATTTATCGATTTATTATCGATAATTTTTCGATAATTTATCGATTTTTTTTTGGATAATTTTTCGATAATTTATCGATTTTTTATCGATAATTTATCGATTTTTTATCGATAATTTTTCGATAGTTTACCGATAATTTGTTCAATTCCATTTCGTTCCGGTTTCATTCCACCCAATGCAAAAAACCGCATCCTAATCGGTTCAGTATTTCTCAAGATAAACGAATATAATACAAATTTAGCGGCCATTTTGTATGGGAGGTAGGCGTGGTTCTTATCCGATGTTTCAATACCGTCCAATCATTTGCCAAAATAAGAGGAAGCCGAAAATTTGGGGTCGATAGCTCGAAAGCTACGACAGTTATCGTGCGAAATGACAGACAGACGGACAGACGGACAGACGAACATGGACTAATCGACTCAGGAGGTGATGCTGATCAAGAATATATATACTTTTCCATACCGGACACGCCTCCTTATGGGCGTTACAAACGGTGTGACAAAAACAATATACCCTTGGACACTAGTGTGCAGGGTATAAAAAGAATCAAAACAAACGAATCAAGATCTAGCCGAAGAAAACGATCGAAATAAGAAAAGGGGCAAAAACACAAATGTAAAGAAAAGCAAAAACTTTGAGGAAGATGGTGTTTGTTTGAGCATGTGGGTTGATAAGTCGATGAGGATGTGGTTGATATATTTGCTTGTTGGGATCCGGTCAAGATTAAACTGTACCACATTTAGGTTTGGTTGGATTGGATAAAATTGGTTTTGTATTATTACTTGATTTTGGGGGAAAATTATTATATTTGGAGGAGGATGGAATCGTACTGGATTTTGAGAGAAAGGCCAAATTTTTTTATTGGAGGGTGCACTCAAAGAATTCATATGTTTGCATAATCATATAACATAAACGAAAAACATATGTAGTACATTTGCTTCAAACTAATTCGTTCAGGTCGATCAAAACAAAGCTTATTTCGAATTCTTTTTAAGTAAGTTTCCAAGAAAAGTATTGCATTTCTTTTTTAAATGAGACTTACCAGAACTATAATTGTGGCGCTTATCCTTTATACATCTCTTGCGTTCGGTCTGTGGCTTATGTTGTGAACTTTTATGAGCTCGTCTCTTGCCTTTTTTCTGGTAGAACTTTTTATGCCTTTTTGAATCTTTTGGGTCGGAGTAACCTTCGATAAGTTTGATGTCTAGTGTTTTTATTGGATTGGGCAAGGGTGGGTGGGTTTGCTGATTCTGTTGGTTTCTTGTACTATGCGATATCAGTTGAATGGTATGTTGGCGGTGTGGAGCAACCAGATGAGGCAGTTGACTGGGAAGCGTGTTGTGGGGTGCGATTATAGCTGGAACAGATGCAATTATATTTGCTTTGGTTGAAGGTAAAGTCGATAGTGGACCAGGTGGCGGGGATACTTTTAGTTGCTGTTCCAGTTGCTCCCGTTGAGTTTCAGCTAACGCAATCTACCAATATATTGGGAAATGCGAATTTATTGATTTTAATGAGAATGTGATAAGTAGAGTTGCCAGATAGCTAAAACCAATATCCCTAAAGCTAAATTTCCTACTAAAAATTTTTAAAAACCACTAAAATTTTTTAAACTGTTTTTTCATTTAGCTAAGAAAATTCACAAACCAATAACTTTGATATTTTTCTTGGATTTTTCTCATTCTGAGCCGTATTTATTAATAATAAAGTTAGCGTTTGCACTTTCTCAGCATAATTTAATGCTAGAAAACATTTACCCACCGGAAAAAGTTGGGCTCAAGGGACAAATACATTTAAAAGCCATTACCGGATAGGTTTCAAGAAAATAGAACCTACATGCGTCGCAAATTACGTTTCAGTATATGCTCCAAAGGAGTGGTTGATCACTATGGAAAGATGAAACGTTAACCTACAAAATGGTTTTTTTGGCTCAGTAAAAATTTATTATAATTATATGCATTTTTCTAATTTACAAATTTTTACTTTTTTGTATGGAAATTATTTTAAGTTTCATACACTTTTCAAAGCAAAAGTGTAAAAATATATTTTTGAAAAAAAATTCCAATTTTGCGTTTTTGTGTAACAAATTTATTACTGAGCCAATTAAGCCTACTTGTAGGTTATCGTTTCATCTTTCAATAGTGACCAAACACTACTTTGGAGCACTTTTAGGTACCACGATATTGAAGTTTTTGCAGAGATGCCATTTTAGGGCGTTATTTGAGTCCTTTTTTATAATATATACCAATAAGTTAGAATTGTCTCAACTGGTGAATATTGTTCACTCATGTTAGCTTTAAATGTACGTACACGAGAAACAAGTTTTAAATTCGATTTATAAAAGTTATGCATTCAAAATATTACATTTCTTGCATTTTTGGTTTTTTGCCAATAACTTTTGAGCTCGATGAGAGGGACATTGTCATAAGTACCCCAAAATCTATCAGATCTCAAAATTCCAGGGATGGAAAACTTCGCGGCACATAGTGTTATACACCAAGCGCTCAAAAAGTTTGGTTATACAAGATAATTTAGATAATTTAGATACAGCCTTTTTAAAAATAGGTGAAATGAAGGACGTTTTCTACAACTGAGTAAAATGACGCTCAGTGGAATCTCAGTGATCTATGGAACAACACTGCGAGAGGTCCAGCTAATGATGAACCACATCGTTTAATCAGCATTGCTGGAATCCCATCAGTATTGCTGGAATCCCATCAGCATCTCTATCACCCACAAGCAGATCAATTGCTTCAAGGATTGCGTCAGGTGTTAGTATAATTGAGTCCAAAGACGTTTTGGGCAAAGCTGGGCATAGTAATTCGAAAATTTAACTTCGTTAACCCGGTAATAGTTAATCAAAAATTTAACTTCGTTAAATCAAAAAGTTAATTTCGTTAAAAAGTTAACTTCGTTAAAAGTTAAATTAAATAGTTCAATTTTCTATAGAACATTTTTTTTTACAAAAAGCACTTTAAAAAACTTTTTAACTAAGTATATTCAATTTAAATGCCCTTTTTCTGATCGGTTTCAGCCTTCTATATCCAAATTTGCTTTAAAATAAATGATAAAAATCAAAATCAAATGTGAAATTTTGTGTATGCAACAATTTATTTATATTCATATAAACGCATACAAATTTTATTAGAATATTAAAAAATAGAAATGAAACGAATGAGGTTTGGTTAAGAACAAATGTCACAGGCCATTCTAAACTCAATGGCGTTATTAGTTTTTCGCCATTTTGAGAAATTTGAGAAATGGAAAATACGATTTAAACATCCTGACGATGTAAACCTCACGTGATGGCTGAGAACGCCATTGTGTTTAGAATGGTCCATTCATACATAATAATAGAACACTTCGAAATATATCGGCCTGTGTATTTTTTTAAATAAGTTTTAAATTAAATGTCAATAGTAGTTAAAAAATAGTATAAATTCTTAATTTCTACTTTTTTTTTTACATTCAAAAATATTTTGTTTTTAAGTTAACTAATGCTAGTTAATTGAAGAAATTTAACTTAACTAAATGAACAAGTTAATGGTTTTCGAAATTAACTGAAACGTTAAAAATTAACCAAAAATTTAACTTCGTCTATTAACTATTAACTAATTAACTAGTTAATGCCCAGCTTTGGTTTTGGGGTATTAGATTAGCATCATCAATAGAGTTTGAATCAAGGTTGAATGGTTCCATAGTAAAAGATTGTTTAAAAAGATCCGCAAAAAGGCCACAAATAGCATACCAATGAGTTAATAAATTATTAAATTTAAAATAGGGTGGAAATCCATCACTCTTTTTTTTACATTAATAAAATTCCAAAACTTCTTCGGGTCTGATAGAATTTCTAGATTAGTCTCATGCAGATAATCGTTATACAGCCTGGAACAAAAGATGTTACAATATTTAAAGATATGCTTAAAGACCTCAAGATCAGTCTGGGTCTTCGACAAAACATATCTTTTCCATGCCCTATTACGAGCATTACGAAGAATTTATAATTCTTTGTTATACCACGGATAAAAAGATGGGACTTGGTGCTTGCATACAACTGGAACACAGAGCAACAAGTTTTCAAAAACAATATTGCAAAACTTATCAGTATCAACGTCTAGGTTATTAGATAACGAGTTATTATTTACATCGTTAAATTGTAAACGGAGAAGTTGGTTTAGCGACTCATAATCGCCACTTTTAAAATTAAATTTGAATTTATTACCGATGTCAGAAATATTAGAATCATAACAAGATTGATAAATAATATCCAGCGGTGGGCGATATTTGTCAATAGTTGACAAATTTAACATAGCATTTGAAACTACCAAATAGAAGAGTCCGAAGTAAGGACCAAGTCTAACTGTCACTACAGTTTTTTATAAAACTTACTTGTTGTAAATCAGCGCATAATGAATCTATAAAACGTTGATCAAAACGAAAAGAAGTATTAGATGAAATAAAAAAGTTTCAGTCTTCAGAGTGGGTCCATGAAATATTAAGTAAATTGAAATCCCCGACTAAAATTAACTCGTCAAGGGGATCGAGTATATCCCTATATGCCTATATCCATATATATATTATAAAACTGATTGTGTGTCTGTCTGTCTGTTTGTCTGAGCATCACGGCTAAACGGCTGTACCGATTCTCTTGAATCTTTCAGGATAAATTCTATAGGTATCGACGGGTATATGCGGTTGGGATTGGACAAAGGGGCGTGGCACCTCCCATACAACACAAAATATGTCTAGAAGGTAATTTAGTAACTATTGAATTGAATTCGAATTGAATATTGAATATATAAAGACGAAATTTAGCACGAAGTTGCATAATAACATAATTGGACAAAGGGGCGTGGCACCGCCCACACAACACGTAACTTAAATAAGAGCTAATTAAGAGACTATTGGATATATTTTAATGAAATTTGGAATGGAACTGTATAGTATGTTTTCCCTGCTAAGTGCCGAATATGGGAATAATTGGACAAGGGTCGTGGCACCGCCCATATAATTTGTGCTTCCTTGGAAATTTTTTGGATGAATCATGCTGCCACCAAGAGCGTCCTTTGGGTGAATCATGTCGGGTGGCATTACAGCTGCCACCAAGTGCTTCCTTGGTAATTTCATGGGTGAATCATGCCGGGTGGGATTACAGCTGCCACCAAGTGCTTCCTTGGACATTATTTGGGTGAATCATGCCAGGTGGGATTACAGCTGCCACCAAGTGTGTCCTTGGCATTTTTTGGGTGAATCATGCCGTGCGGGATTACAGCTGCCACCAACTGCTTCCTTGGTCATTTTGTAGGTGAATCATGCCGGGTGGGATTACAGCTGTTACCAAGTGCGTCCTTGCACATTTTCTGGGTGAATCATGCCAGGTGGAATTACAGCTGCCACCAAGTGCGTCCTTTGACATATTTTGAGTGAATCATGCCAGATATGATTACAGCTGCCACCAATTGCGTCCTTGGACGTTTTTTGTGTGAATCATACCGAGTGGGATTACAGCCGCCACCAAGTGCGTCCTGGGACTTTTATTGGGTGAATCATACCGGGTGGGATCAAAGTAAATCAAAGTTTTTAAAATTACTATTGGTGTGGCTCATGGAATGGCCACAATTTCACTTGAAAAACAGGTGTTGACTGCCAGAAACACGCCACCACCAACCACACGGTCAGCAACAAAAATTGGTCTACAAAAAAATTTTTTTTTTTAATTAATAATCTACTCTTAGAATTTAATTTTTAAATTTATCCGCTTGTTGATAAAAATTACAATTTTCAAGATTTTTTTAATGTTTTGGGCTTAAAAATTACGTTTTTTCATGTTTGAAGGTTGAAAAATATAGATAAACTAGTAAATGTCCCCCGTGACTTATCACGGACCATCACTGAACATGCCCATTTCCACGCCCCTTTTCGGAAAAAATCCGTCTCGTGAATCTGTTGCTATGGTCTCACAGAATATGTGTGTGAAATTTTCATCAAGTGTCCATCCAAAACCCGCCCATTTTTAAAAGGTAATTTCTTGCAAAAAAAAATCATTTAAATATATGGAGTGGTTTTTGTTAAAAATCAAGTCCGTTATCGTCCGAAAATGCACATCCGGCTTCGGTTTTTCCAAAAAATTGCCGAAATTTTGCCCGAAGCTTTTCCAATTTTTATACCCCCACACACACTTTGGCAGGGTATACTCACTTTGTCACAACGTTTTTAACGCACATAAGGAGGCGTGTCCGGTATGGAAAAGTATATATATTCTTGATCAGCATCACCTCCTGAGTCGATTTAGCGATGTCCGTCTGTCTGTCCGTCCGTCTGTCCGTCTGACCGTCTGTCCGTCTGTCCGTCCGCACGATAGCGGTCGCAGTTTTGGAGATATCGACTTGAAACTTTGGGTACATGTTTTTCTCGTGAATACTGAGATCTAGTTCGAGAATCAGCCAAATCGGACAAAAACTGGGCGTGGCTCCCATACACCGAAAAAAAAGGTAAAAATTGTTCAAGTCTTTTTTATTGTTGTATTCGATTGGAAATGTTTAGAAACGTATTTTTGACATGGTCCGAGGTTCCGAAGCCACATATATAAGGGTCACATATAATGGGGTCTTGAGACCAATTTTTTTTTTTTGGTGGATTGGATTGGAAATTTTTAGAAATGGATTTTGGACATGGACCGGGCTCCAAAACCACCTATAATTGGCTCAAAATAGGGTCTTGAGACCACATTTTTTTATGTTCGAGGTACTTCTTCCTACAGTGTGGGGGTATTTCAGCATCGGTATAGCCGAAGATAGTCCACTCTCTAGTTTTTCTTATTTTTGCGACACCGAAAACTAAAACTAATTTTTTACGATACGATTTTCTAGCCCACTTCACATCTAAACGGTCTTACTGATTTTCTTGTGACTTGAATGTAAAATTGTGTAATTGATGGAATTTCCAATGGGACATAAGAGGCCCACAAAACAAAAAATATGATTCAAATTTAACTTAGTAATCATCGAATATTAAGTGAATCTAGCCTCAAATTGCGTGGCACGGGGTTACAGCTGCCACAAAGTACAACTTGGACATTTTCTGGGTGGATTACTGAATTTTAAATATAGATTTGGAAGCTTAATACTCGCCCTGATGTCTATGTTAAAAGGAGTCCTGGTAAACTGTATGAAATTTCAAATATAGAGGTAGGAGGCTCACGGAAGGATTCTTCCTTTTAGAAATGTAGCCCAAATTGCTGCGCCAACATATATGAAAAGTAGTTCGGTGCTCAAATCCGGGATATATGGGATAATCCGAGGCTCCTGTTAGTTTTGACCTAGGAGGCCCAAGTTTGTTTGTGAATTCTTTTGGTTACTTTTATTATTTGTTTGAATAAAATTGTAGTTCCTTAAAAAACTAAATGTGTATTTATACACTCGAATTGGAATGAAAATACACGAAAAAACAAGTTTTTAATGATTTTTTATTTAAGTATCGGCTTCGGCTTCGGTATAGGAAGTAATAGGCTGCCAATTGATCTTCGGCATCGGCTTCGGCTTCGGCCTGAAAATGCCTTTCGGTCGGGCTCTAGTTTTTACCCAAATTGTTTTCTTTCATGAACTTCATTTTGTCATAAAAAACTAAAAATTTCAATTAAAATAACATTTTTAGGACGTGTTTCATGCGGAGTTAAATTGGTATAAATTATTGATTTGGGAATGCAATTTGTATTCAGTAAACCGTATTTTTCAGTTAACCCTTTAATGCCCACAGCGATCCAGAGGTGCCAGGGGTTTTAAATTTTCAGGCATAGGTCATAGAGGATATAGAAATTAAAAATAGGAAGAACATTTTTGGTACCTGGTATGGATTAGGCTGTGGAAACCGTTACATATATGTAACACTGGGCTAGTCCCAGTACTTTTTGATAGAACAACTTTTCTCGATTTTAAAGGAAAATCTTATGGTTTATTTGAGAGTAACGTATAGAAATGTAGTTTATATTGAACTGTAAGGTTGAAAATTGATAGAGTAAATACATAAATATTTGAAAGAAAAAATAGAAATTCGTTATGTAGTGGTAGTTTTCGAAGCATTTGATGCACAACCCGACGTCACATTTCTTGCACATGAAAGTGGGATGCGCTTTGCAGTTCAGTCCAGCGTAACGACGCCTCTTTTTGTCTTTGGTTTCAACAATCGCATGGTAATGGCTCTGCGGAACTCTAATTGCGACATATTGCTTAATCCTTTACGATGCAAGACCCAGGCATTTTGGAGTGAAAATGGATACCACCATTTCTTACCACGCGCACCAATTCTGTATGCATTTACGTTTTGGTCCATTCTGTCGGTACCTCCCATATGCTGGTTGTATTGTAATACAGAATTCGGTACTGGAACCATGATTTTTTTGTGTTCAACGCGGGAATATCTTCCTTTTTTAGAAATTTGAAGTTTTTGACTGCGTTTTTTCAATAGGTATATTGTCATTTGGTTTATGTATTGTTTGTTCGGTCGTTTGTTCAAGTTCCTCCGGTGGCACCTGAAATTTAGGCTGTGTAATTGCTGCATCAATCAATGGCGATCCAAATGATGGCGTTCCAGCTGTTGATCCTATAAGATCTGTATCTAATTGCTCGAGAGAATTTTTTAATACGTCTTCAACAGCTTGCTGCAGTATCTGGCTTTCTTCATCATCTTCAACTTCATTGGTTACTTGTCGAACAACCATCTCACACGGTTGCGATAATTGTGCTCTGGACAAGTTTGTTGCAAAACCACCACCGTCTTCTTCCCCAGAATCTTCATCGGATTCAAAAATATGGCCACTATGAGGTTCTATTATCCATTTTTCCACAACATTATCGTGTTCCTCATCACTGGCGAGTTCTTCAAGGTATAAAGTGGCCTCCTCCTCTGTCAAGTATACATATCTAAAGATAAACAACTTAAATTTATATCTAAACTTACCTAAAACAAAAAGTACACTAAGAATGACCCACTGTTACATACACATATGTAACAGCATATGTAATGATTTAAGGCCGTCAAAATCGGACAAATAACTGAATTTTTTTTTTCGAACAGCAATTTTTAGTAGTTATTGGAATTTTTTAAAAATATGACAATTTTAAAATAATGCCGAAGGACACAAAGAATCACTTTTTTTGCTCTCCTGAAAAGTTGATGAAAAATACATAACTCTTTTTGTAAGCCCAGCGACGATATGCTAACTGAAACGAATTTTCTCTTTCTTGTCGTTTTGAAAACGACTTGTATTTGAAACTGGTCCAAAAACTAACCCGCAAGTATTGCAAGACATGTCCCTTAAGAACAACCACGGTCAAAAAATCCGCACCGTGGTGGACAAAGGAGCTCAGGGTCTCGAGAAGCCCCACACGCAAGCTCTTAAACAGGGCTATGAGAACCAATGCCCCCACTGACTGGAACGACTACAAAATGAGAACAAGGAACTTCAAAACAGCCACAAGAAACGACAAGAGAACGTCTTGGAAGGATTTCTGTAGTGGTCTAGAACATTAATCTGACTCAACTAGACTTAGAAAACTTCTCTCGAAAGTACCAGCGATACCTGGATTCCTCAAACGAAACGATGGGCGATGGACCGAATCGTGCTCCGAGACTCTACAACTTCTGCTGGAAACGCATTTACCAGGTTGTGTTATAAATCAGGAAGATGCGGACACGGGTAGAACGTCGACCACGAATAACGTTATACCCGAAGGTTTAATTACTGAGGAAAAGATAAACTGGGAATTTGACTCCTTTTCGCCAAATTAATCTCCTGGCAGTGACGGGATATTCCCGATAATGCTATGTTAATGTTATGTTAATGTTATTCGTAAGGAGGGCAAAGCCAACCACACACTTGCGAAGGATTTTAGGCCCATTAGCCTGATGTTTTTCGTATTGAAGACATGATGAGCTATGAGCGTGGAACCCTGGAAGTGCATTCAAAGAATATTTTCATTCGTAAGAAACGAAAGATTTGACAGAAATACATTAATTTGTTGTTTCGGTTTGACAGCTGCATGCATTCAAATTAATATTATTGCCAAAAAATTTAAAAAAAATATTTCGTTTTAAACAAATTTTTAAATAAATCGAAAATTAATTTTTATATTTAACGAGCTCATTTTGTTAATAATGATTTTTGTATAGTCGGGTTCAAGCTCAAGTCCAGCTTAAATCAAATTAAGACTACGATTTGTATGCAACAAAAAATGTTATTGTGGTGTGTAAATATTTGTGTGACTACCAATGTGAATATTGACCATTTTTCACTGGCATACAATTTGTTTGTTTCAAAATTTCAAATATTTGAAATTTGACATTTGAAATTATGTCTAAGACAGTTGAGGCGTTTGGAAGCACAGTGGTCCAATCCACAAAAATTCAAAATCGATTTCATGCTATTTTATGCTTCTACTGGGTTCATATTATTTTAAAACAAGTGAGTAAGTTTCAGTCGGGCAAGCCGACTTATATATACCCTACACCTACTGGGCCATATTGGATCCGGCATCTTGAATTTTTAAAATCCGACATCAAGTTCGAAATCAGCGTCCCCAAAAACCCTTACAAAATTTCATACTGTTTTGATGAAATCTTAAAATTTCGGCCGCACTTTTGGTTCCGCCATCTTGAATTTGAAAATGCGACATCAAATTCGAAATCAGCGACCCCGAAAACCACACTATACAAAATTTCATACTGTTTTGATGAAATCTTAAAAGTACGCTGAAAACACGATTTTCACTTATATGGGAGGTAGGCGTGGCAGTCGACCGATTCCGCCCATTTTCAATACCAACTCCTTCTAGGGCCTAAAAAGTATCAATTCAAAATTTGGGATCCATAGCTTTCTTCTCTGCCTCTAAAATGTGTCTTAAAAATCATTCAAATATGAGGCTAAAATATGGCTCTATTTCAAAAAATCCTCAAAAATTAGATACTTTTCGGAATCTAAATTCTGAACGCTCAAAAAATCCTCAAAAATTAGATACTTTTCGGACTCTAAATTCTGAGCGCTCATAATATTGTTTGCTGGGATGCAGTTCTGATTTTTTTCCCTCTGTGTATTAGCACTAAACGATGATGTATACAGTTTTCAAAAGATTCGTTTTGTTTTGATACATTATTGGGGTTATTGACTATTCGACCATTTTTTAACTTCTTGATAATACATTTCTCAAAAACGTGATAGACAAATTCCAAGTCCGCCATCTTGTTCAGCGTTATAAAATTATGGAGTATCTAAATGTTGAAATTCGGTGGGATGGTGTTAGGTAATTAAATTTCTATTATTTGACTAATACACTCTAAAAGTAGCGTATGACTTAAATGACTTATAACAATCTAGAGAGTGAACTATCTAACTAACATTTTCAGCCATTTGTAGGTTATTTTGAATCTAAAACCCTAAATCCAAAATCCGTTTCTAAAAATTTTCAATCGAATCCACCAAAAAAAAGATTTGGTCCCAAAACCCAATTTTGACCCAATATATGTATCCACTTCTTGACAATTCCAATCGAATAGAGCAATAACAAATTTTTAAAAATTATCACTTTTTGTGCACTTTTTTGTTTGTCCGATTTAGCTGAACTTTCAAAAATTAATTATGCTGGGCATTAACTAGTTAATTAGTTAATAGTTAATTAACGAATTTAAATTTTTGGTTAATTTTTAACGTTTCAGTTAATTTCGAAAACCATTAACTTTTTCATTTAGTTAAGTTAAATTTCTTCGATTAACTAGCATTAGTTAACTTTAAAACAAAAGATTTTTTTTATTATTCAATATAAAAAAAAAGTTAAAATTAAGAATTCATACTATTTTCGAACTGATATTGACACTTAATTTAAAAATTATTTCACAAAACAAGTAAATACACAGGCCGATATATTTTGAAGTGTTCTATGTTCTATAGAACATTCTAAACACAATGGCGTTCTCAGCCATTACGTGAGGTTTACATCGTCAGGATGTTTACATCGTATTATCCATTTCTCAAAATGGCGAAAAACTGAGAACTCCATTGTGTTTAGAATAGCCTGTGCTATTTGTTCTTAACCAAACTTCATTAACTTCATTTTCATTATTTAATATTCTAATAAAACTTGTATGCCTTCATATGAATATAAATAAATTGTTTCATAGACAAAATTTTGCTTTTGATAAAAATTTGTATCATTTATTTTAAAGCAAACTTGCATTGCTGAAACCGATTGGAAAAAGGGGCTGTGAGTGCGGGCATTGAATTGAATATAGTTAAAAAGTATTTTTTATGTGTTTTTTGTAAATAAAAATATTTTTTTTGTTTTCTATAGGAAATTTAAGTATTTAATTTAACATTAACGAAGTTAACTTTTCAACGAAATTAACTTTTTAATTTAACGAAGTTAAATTTTTGATTAACTATTACCGGGTTAACGAAGTTAAATTCTCGATTGACTATGCCCAGCTTTGGTGGTAAGGTACGAGGATATGGCTGCTAACGGTTTGACTAAAGAGACTAGCAAATAAATTTGCAATTATCTTTGGATCATCCGAAGAGATATCTGAAAGTTTCAGAGTTAATGGGTAATTATTTGATTTTTGTTTAACGTTAATAAAGTTAAAGTAACTTTTAGGGTCCTGAATTAGATTAGATTGCATTTGCTTTAAATACGATGTTTAAAGAGAATCGCAGAGTTCAGAGAATTGAGAATAGGTGTTGTGGTAGTACTGAAAGTTAGCAGCGGAATGAAATTTCAGGTAGGCTCGTCATTGCGTGGTTCGTTTATAATGAAGCATTCGCAACTATTTATTGTACCAGGGAGGAGATGAAGATAGATTTTTTTGGTGCATAAATGGGACGGAGTTTTGAAAACAATTAAAAATTTTACTCTGTAAGAATATCATCTATTGTGACATGTGTGAAACCAAATATTTGGCGAAAGTTAACTTCACTGAGAAGATTATTAAGCTTTTCGAAATTCGCCCTACGGAAATTGAATATGTAAGATTATTCCGAGTTTGGTGTTTTATTACGGTATCGTAATAAAAGGTAATAGATAGAGTAGGGTAGTAGAGGAGATGGTGACTTTCGGATACGAGACAATTATTGGCATCAGTTGCAAAGATAAGGTCAAGTTGTCTGAATAGGTTATTCGCAACATCACTTAGTTGGAAAGGGCTTGACTATCACTGAAGAGGATTTTCTGGTTGGGCTGATTCTCCAACCAGTTTGGAGCATCAAAACTATCACTGAAGAGGATTTTCTGGTTGGGCTGATTCCCCAACCAGTTTGGAGCATAAAAACTTGTGCCCAAAGTTTCAAGTCGATATCTCCAAAATTGCGACCGCTATCATGATGACGGACAGACAGACGGACATGGCTAAATCGACTTAAGAAGTGATGCTGATCAAGAATATATATACTTTTCAAACTTTGTGCTTAACGATGAGAAAATACAAATTTTTTTTCTATCTCGAACATTTTTTTCCAATTCCATTCCATTTCCTTTTTGTTCCGTTCCATTCGTATTTCATTCCAGACATTATTTCTAACCAAGTACAAAAAACCGGTTCCAAATCGGTTCAAGATAAATTTAAAATTTTTTTAGGCGGCTATTTTGTCCGATGTATTCCATTTTCAATACCATCCAAATAAAAGCGGAACGAAAATAACACTGGTCGACAAAACTGAACTTTTTGTGTGTTAAATAGACTTGATGGACTTGATTTTGCACGCTAAAACCGAAAATAACCATGAAATTTTTCAAGCACTCTCCATTTTTTTGTGGCTTTCATACTTGAACTTTAAAATAGATACATTGATTCTAAAAAATTTTAAAGATTTTTAAAGAAAATTGTCACGTATATAATTTTTATTTACCCTGGGCAGCCATTTTATTTTGTTCAACATTTGCAGTTGGGAATATTTTCTGTCCAAAGTACTCAAAAAAGCAACTCTTTTTTCGCTTTCTCTGCATATGTCAGTCGAAATAAAATTGTTGTATGTTTTCTCTTCATTTTTTTACAGTGAGTGGCACTTCAAATCATATACCATAAATGGTTATATATTTATAGTTTCCTTTTATAGTGTTATTATGTAGATATTGGTATCATTGCAAACGTCAAACCAATACCTTCCCTGAATTTTAAGAAATTCGGCTGGGTTTTTGGTAAAATTGTATGAAAATTATCAAATTTTGTAATTTTTGGCCGATATTCAAATTTTGAAAAAATTCTCAAAATGCGGAGAAAATTTTGATCACTAAACTTTTTTTGCAAAGATTTCTTATTATTTTTTTAAATGAAAGTATGAGACTGAATATTCTTTCAGTGGCGACATTTGAATGCACTATGGAAAAAATGAAGTGGCATACTTTCTCAATGTACCACTTTTTGGAAACTCTTCAACAGGGTTTTTTTTTGGTACGATTTCAGAAAAAGGTTATACCGAAACAGACGCATCAAAAAGTAAATCCATATCACTATTTTTAATAATATTTTAGCTAATTGTTTTCAGAATGGCTCGAGCAAAAAATTTGTTTGTCTATACAAAAAAACATAAAATATATTCAAAGAAAAGGAAGACAGTACAAAAAACAGTAAATATTTGAAAAAACAGCACTTTTGCGTACTGTTTTGAGTGTTTTGAATAAAACAGTACATGTACTGTTTAAAACAGTACGTCTAGGCATTTGGTAAAAAGGTGGGTGCAATACAAGTTACCAATTTAAAACGTCATTTGGAAAAAATACATAACGAACTTCATAAAGAATATGAAAAGCAGAGGAAATTGAATCAAACTAAAGTACACACATGTCAAAAAGAAAATTAATTTTTATATCTGCAAACAAGCATGCGTTAATATGGTGACGAGAAACTCGCAACCTCTATCGTTCTTTGACTCTTCATCAGGGGCGTTAGCAAAAAATAGTAATAAAAAAGTTTAAAATTTTATTACAAAAAGAAAAAATTGTTTCCAATAATAAAATAAATATATTAAAATTTAATAAACATTTACATCAAATATTTACAGTAAAAAAAATGAGTAAATCAAAAAATAATTCTGTTTTATAAAATAATGGCGCTAAAATTATTTAAAACTTTAAAAAGACTATTTAAAAACTCCAATATTAAAAACCCCACGCGATAATTAAAATCCCTGATTGGTCCGCTAACTCGGTCGCGACGCGTGGGATTGAAGCCCTGCCGACCCTCGCGTATCGTAACCTTGGCCGACAGAACAACACGAATACGCGAAAACCAAATAAATATACTTGCCAAACTACACGCAAACTTGCCGTCATCTATATATATATAAAAAAAGTCGAGAAATGTGTTACTCATCGCATCAAAAATCAACGGAACACCCGATTTGGATAATTTCTTTTCTGTTGCCTTCGTCTTGGTGGTACGACTCTATGTCGGTGAAGAAAACCCGGAAAAGTGTGAATATCGTGAAAATAGCCAATTCACTGCATAGTTCACCTTCATATATTTGTAAGCGAAAGACTTGCGTGCTTTCAGGATCATCGTTATTAATGCAAGTACTGCCGCACACCATTGCATACTTTCTGGGGTTACCATAATTTATTTTTCAGTTAGCATAGATCAGATCCATAGATTATACGTCGCGCCGCGGTATGATTCACCCAAAATATGTCCAAGGACGCACTTGGTGACAGCTGTAATCCCACTTGGCATGATTCACCCAAAAAATCTCCAAGGACTCACTTGGTGGCAGCTGTAATCTACCGGTGTGATTCACCCAAAATATGTCGAAGGACGCACTTGGAGACAGCTGTAACCCCACCCGGCATGAATCACCCAAAAAATGTCCAAGGACTCACTTGGTGGCTGCAGTAATCTCACTCGGTATGATTCACCCAAAATATTTCCAAGGATGCACTTGGTGACAGCTGTAATCCCACCAGGCATGATTCACCTAACAAATTTCCAAGCACTCACTTGGAGCCAGTTGTTATCCCACTCTGCATGATTCACCCAAAAAATGTCCATGGACGCACTTGGTGGCAGTTGTAATCCCCTCCCCCCCCCCCCCCTGCGTTATTCACTCAAAAAATGGGTAAGGACGCAGTTGGTGGCATGAACCACTCAATGGTTACTATGTTACATTTTAATTATATTTTATTATATTATATTGCAACTTTCATTATTTACACAATTTCACCTAAACTTTCCGTGCCAAATTTCATCTTTATATATTCAATATTCAATTTAAATTCAATTCAATAGTTACTAAATTATCTTCTATCTCATATACACTATGTCATAACATGTATACATGTCGATACCTATAGAATTTATTTATTTATTAAATGAAAAACAATAATACAAGTTATTATTTTACAAAAAAAGGAGCACAGTGTTGAAGCCTGGCATCGTCGATTAAAAGTTGTTGTCAGCAAAAGAAATGATGGGTCACACAAACTTATAGCTGGTTTTTGCGCAATCTCAACTAAAAAGAGTGCAAAATGGTGAACAATTGCGAAAGAACTTAAAAGGTATAAAATTAAATAAACAACTAAGTAGAGTAATAAGAAAAAATTTAAGTCATATTGGTTAATTAAAAGGAATTGCTAAAAAAATCTCATTATATATTAAATATTGTATGGAATTATGTAATAATTAATGTTGTTATGTTGTTTGGTCTATGTACATACGTATTCTTAAAAATAAATACAGAATTACAGAATTCGTTCATTAAAATACAGAATTTTGTACATACAGATTTTTTTTTTGCAAAATTTTGTATTTACAGTATTTTAAATGTACGGAATTATGATAAAACAGAATTGTGTTCGTACAGAATTTTTTGTCGTTTTTTTTACAGAATTTTGCCTATACAGAATTTTAAAATACAGTAATGTGACCAGTTCCCGTCCATGCCACCAAATGCGTCCTTGCTCTTTTTTGAGTGAATCATAACGGGTGGGATTACAGCTGCCACCAAGGGCGTCCTTTGCCATTTATTGGGTGAATCATGACTGGTGGGATTACAGCAGCCACCAAGTGCGTCCTTGGACATTTTTTCATCAACTACAGCTACCATTGAAGTTGTCGCAAATTCCTATATATATTTATTTTAAAATTTTATACAACCCGTGCAACGCCGGGTATGTAACAGCTAGTATTTATTATAAAAAACAGCTTAAATTTGTATTCATACAGTTGCTCAAATTGTTTGAACCAACAGAAATGCGCACGTGTGCATTGGGCAACCTATTTCTTTGTAATGGAAAAAGTGTTTGAGCAAATGATTGTGAATTGTTTTCGAATTATATGCAATAAATTCACATAAACTTACTGAACACTTGTAATGCACTTCATTACTACGGATGCACTAATACATTTTATACTATTTTTATACCCTACACCTCATGAGGTATGGGTATATTCACTTTGGTCGGATGTTTGTAACACCAAGAAGGAGACGTGTACGGTATGGAAAAGTATATGTATTCTTGCCCAGCGTCACCTCCTGAGTTGATTTAGCCCTATCCATCTGTCCGCCTGTCCGTCCTCTTTTCTTGTAAACACGATTGCAGGAGCTAGAAGAAAGCTAGGTGAAAGCTAGATATCGGATCCAATATGGCCCAGTAGATGTAGGGTACATATAAGTTGGCTTGCCCGACTGAAACTTACTCACTTGTTTTTTTATAAAATATAGATACTATTAATAAATAAATAAATAATTTTTTTAAATAAAACAAGTGAGTAAGTTTCAGTCGGGCAAAATTTGGGATGGGAGCTTACTTCTAGCTCCTGCAATCGTGTTTACAAGAAAAGAGGACGGACAGACGGATAGACTAATAGGGCTAAATTAACTCAGGAGGTGAATCTGATCAAGAATATATATACTTTTCCATACCGGACACGTCTCCTTCTTGGTGTTACAAACATCAGACCAAAGTGAATATACCCACACTCAAAGAATTTTTATGTTTGGAGAACGTTTGCTTCAAATATACCTCTTTTGAATACAAACTTAAACGAAAAAAAAAACAAAAAACATTTGCTCCAAATTAAGTCGTTTAGCCGCAAATAATAAATAAATTTGCAACAATTCAAAAACGTTTCTAATAAAAGTATTCCATTTTACTTTTATTGGAAACGTTTTTAAATTGCTGCAAATTAAAAACTAATTTCTAATAAACGAATTCGATATAAGCTTTGTTTTTATCGACCAGAACGAAAGTAGCGAAAGTGGCACAGCGTGTATGTGCGTAACTTATAAACCTTACGTCCCGCGTTCGAATCCTGGCTGAGCTGAACTTTTTTTTTTCGTTACTTAAACGTTGGTCGCAAACGAAACAACAAACGAAGTATGTTTGTCTAATTTTTGGTTTCTTACGAACGAAAAAATTCTTTGAGTGCATACCTCATGAGGTGTACGGTATAATAAACGGACTGAACCGCACCGACTGTGTCGCAGGTCAGCAAAACTGACAACTCAGAACTGGTGAGAAAACTGATAGAAACTGTGTTCGTTTTAGTCTACAAATAATCATTTTTTTGACATTAATGATTTGTTTGCACTTTTTTGTGTGGAGAAAATTAGGCAAGAGTTGTATTTTTACATTTACATTTCTTCAACATTTTTTCTATTGAAAGTTTAGTATTTTTGTTTGTATATTTTAGTTGTACATTAATTTGTACCAATAATTAAGCTATTCTTCCTTTTTTGTATGAAATAAGCAGAAAAGTCACAAATTTTACCCAACAGCTGAAAATTCAGCAACGAATTTGCTATAATTTCGATAGCAACTTTCAAAAAATATTTTAGAGTGTATGTATAGGCGAAAGCATAAATGCTTTCAAATTAAGCAAAACAAATATATAAAAATTTATTGAAATTAATAAAATTTTTCACTGCGCACTTTAAAATTGTGTCAATGTGTCTTTCCCTTCGGGTTCGTTCACCGGTACCCCCTCAAGCACAAGAGAGAAAAAAATAACCAAAAAGGGAAAACAAGGGAAAGACAAAAACAACATGGAACAAAAAGTTTATCGCGGAATTGTGCCGCGACAAAATAAAATAAGTGAGTAAGATTCAGTCCTATTCCGCCCATTTTCAACACCAACTCCTTCGTGGGCAAATAAATTATAAATAAAAAATTTGGGTCCTCTAGCTCCAGCAATCGTGTATACAAGAAAAGAGGAAGAACAGATGGACAGACACCCATTCGACACCCAGCACCAAAAATCCCTTATTACGGAGCTTTAAAAATTGTAGGGCGTGGAAGTATGCGGACCTTCATTTTTACCTAAATGGACAATCGTATTTTATGAATAAATTAAAAAAACGGATATGCAGTTTGTTGTGATCAAATCATTACTACTTCCATATTTTGTACTTGATTTTGCTCGTTTATAGCTTGCTGGAAAGGTGATGGAATTCTCCTACTGCAAATACATTATTCTATTTTATACGTTTGTATAGCTAACATAAATTTTAATTTGTCGATTTTGGTCCTATAACGACAGAATGGACCAAAACGTAAATGCGTGTGGTAAGAAATGGTGGTATCCAGGCATTTTGGAGTGAAAATGGATACCACCATTTCTTACCACGCGCACCAATTCTGTATGCATTTACGTTTTGGTCCATTCTGTCGGTACCTCCCATATGCTGGTTGTATTGTAATACAGAATTCGGTACTGGAACCATGATTTTTTTGTGTTCAACGCGGGAATATCTTCCTTTTTTAGAAATTTGAAGTTTTCCATGAATAGTAGAAACCACACTTACCACCGCATTGTCAACCCATAACCACGAAAAGTTTTAGAACGTTGAACACGAGGCGTTTTTGACTGCGTTTTTTCAATAGGTATATTGTCATTTGGTTTATGTATTGTTTGTTCAATCGTTTGTTCAAGTTCCTCCGGTGGCACCTGAAATTTAGGCTGTGTAATTGCTGCATCAATCAATGGCGATCCAAATGATGGCGTTCCAGCTGATCCTATAAGATCTGTATCTAATTACTCGAAAGAATTTTTAATACGTCTTCAACAGTTTGCTGCAGTATCTGGCTTTCCTCATCATCTTCAACTTCATTGGTTACTTGTCGAACACCCATCTCACACGGTTGCGATAATTGTGCTCTGGACAAGTTTGTTGCAAAACCACCACCGTCTTCTTCCCCAGAATCTTCATCGGATTCAAAAATATGGCCACTATGAGGTTCTATTATCAATTTTTCCACAACATTATCGTGTTCCTCATCACTGGCGAGTTCTTCAAGGTACTCTGTCAAGTATACATATCTAAAGATAAACAGCTTAAATTTATATCTAAACTTACCTAAAACAAAAAGTACACTAAGAATGACCCACTGTTACATATGTGTAACTGAGAAAAAAATCACAAAAATACTGAGAACAGCACAGTGTTACACATATGCATAATTTCAAGCTGCGCAAGAAAAACCACACCCACTCAACTATTTTTTTAAAATTTT